>WWET01003484.1:88520-114226 GCA_011038615.1 Limnodynastes dumerilii | reverse complement strand
TTGACTTTTGAGTTCACTATATATGTTGTTTTTTGCTGGGAAAGTTTTTCCCTATATGAGATAATTTTGCCAACATGTTCATTTTCTAGTTATCCAGTAGTTACTGTCTACAGGAGAAACAGAACATAGATGATCTTGAGACAGAGGAATGCTGCAGAGATAAAGTAGGTGGAGTAGGTAAGTATCCTGTGAATTTGCAGATCAGGAAACATGCTAAATATTCAAGTTGCACAGGAACACTGAAATGCAGGTGGTCAGTGATGCAATGCAAATAGTAAGCATGCAGGATGTTCTGGGACTTACAGGAATGCTGCATGATAGCTTGTAAGCCCAATGGCAATGCAGTTGTTAAAGCATGCGTAATCAGCTGAGACTCATTAGAATGCTACAGGAGCAAAGAACAATCCAAAATAATACAATACAATGCCATAGACCACAGCTGCATAGGAAGAAATAGCTCTCCGTTGTCTTTCAATGAATAGTTAATCTGACGATCATATGATTAACCACTTCTCATTCCCACAGCTGCTCAGATTCAGGGTGCAAAAGGAATCAGAGGTATGTTAATATTTAGGTTCATTATTTATTTAACTGTTAATGACTTGAGGAAGTCAGCCTTCCTTTTTATCCCAAGCACTTACATTTATGATTATGGCCCTGTACGCACAGAAAGGACTTTTACAGAAAATGGAGTAGCACCCGAGGACTCCATCTTAAAATGAGCCTCCTCTCCCTAGTCATTCTACTTTACGTTACCTTTCCGCAACTTGCAACTTGCTAATAGGAAAAAGAAAATCTCTGGTTCTTTGCCTACATCTAAACATATATAATGTATACATATTTAGTAAACTAGATCTTGAAAAAGTAAATTTGAGCCTGAATCTGCAAATTCATTCTCTTTTAATGGTGGCAATGACACATCTCATAACGAAAAGAAAATTAACTTGTTAACTTGTTATGTGCTGCCAAAGAGTTTGTATGCATGAGAAACTACCCTGCTGTATGTCCCAGCATTTAGAGCAGCTGGGGGGCAGAACATTAGCTTACACTGTTTGTGATCTTTTCATTTTTTAACAGGGTTGCAATTTAAGAACTCATTTTATTAACACCAGGGTATCTCTAGCTTGACAGACTAACTGCACAGGAATCAAAATGAAAGACTGCTGAAGACAGTTTTTCTGAAGAGTATTTTCACACATATTTCATTTTATATCATGTAATGAACCCTAGTATTTCATGTTTATTTGTGGCAGTATGTAGTTGGACATATGTTTGTGTATATTACCATTATTATGCCATAATATAGTAAGATGATAGTTAACCACAGGAATATCATACAGTAATTTCTGTTAAAATTAAATGAGAATATTGTGGTTGTAGTTCTGAAGGCACAAAGAGACATTTGTTTTGATTTCATTTTTAGCTTCAATAAAATATCAGTAAAAATATGTCTATGTCTGGATGTAAGATTGATTTTATTAGACATTTTATATATGCAGCATTGTCCCATACCACCATATGTTAAATAATGAACTTTTCATGGAGCTGGTCCATCAACATCTACTTGTTATGATACTATGGGTAAACAGCACACCAGGGCTTTAACTGGGGACTGATGTTTTCTGGAGCCTCTAGTGGTGAGGACAGGTTTGTGCAGCATGCACCACAGCAGATAAAATAAAAGACAGGAAAGAGATGGACCGGACACAACAGAGAATAGGAACAAGAAACTTGACACTGGTACTATAAGGAAATCAGGGAGGACATATCCAGAACCTGAGGCAGACAAGAACTGAACACGACAAGACACAACACAACACAACAGTACTTTGCAAATCAGATAATGATTGTATCAAGTAATACAGACTAACAGGCTGGAGAAAGCGGCTGTGTTCTCCAGTATGAAAATCATTACCCGTTCATTGGCTTTCCGAAACCTGAACACCTGTCGCGCACATACCGTGGTCACATCAGCGTCATTCTGAAAGCAGAGCGTGCTGCAGAGAATGGAGGGAGAAGAAGTAGACATCAAAGGTAAGATAATAACTAAGGACCGGATTCACAACGCCGAAATTTTTCACTTAAGTGCATATTTTTCCGATTATAGCTACTAAAGCGGGAATCATCCCCGTTTATCGGACTACCCCTGATGGGAGCAATAATCGTCCTAGTGTATGGCCAGCTTTACAGTTATATAGAGTATACATTAAATATTCAGAGGAGAGGAGGAGGAATGAAACGTATAAACAACACCTTTAGTGGTTGGGAATATAAAGAGTTATTGTTAAGCAGCGAAAAGGGTTAAAATGGCCAAGAGATAATAGATGTTAGAAAAAAATTGCAGACGAGAAATCTTTTTTCTAACTTCACTTTTTCTTCACCACTTGAACTTTTTTCTTCTTTTTACCTAACAATAACTCTTCATATTCCCAATCACTATTGGTGTTGTTTATATGTTTTTATCAGTCCACTTCTCCTCTTTATATTTATACTCTGTCTAACTGTAACACTTCTGGCATTTCCGTTCATCTCCTTTGTTTATTATTTCATAGATTTTTTTTATTATTTATCTATTTTTATTATATATTTTTTACCCTTTTATTTGTATGATCCATGTTGAATATCATTTGAGATACTAAAAGCAAAGCAATATTTTAATCATATTTTGGGTGTTGACTCAAAGTTATTTACACACGATTTAGAAGGATTGTATATATTACACCAGTAGGTTATTTTATTCTATTAAATACCTATTAAAAGCTTGTAATTAAGAACATTTTAAATCAATACAGTCAGAGAAAGGGGCAAAATTTGGAGAACTAGAGGCATACAGGAGCACAATGTGGAGGACTGGAGATATACAGAGGCACCATTTGTAGGACTGGAGACATACAGGGGTCCACAGGAGGACTGGAAACAGCAGTTGGCAGGTGCACGCAGCCTGGCCATTTCCATAGCACCAGGACACGCTTTCTAGCTAGAAGTGTTAGGCTGCAGCTAGTGGCGTGGCTGTAGCCTATATATCACAGGCAGCGCTTCAGCATGGTGCTGCCAATTATAGCTTCTTGTGGGCACTTCTTCTTCACCTCTTCTCCTCTTGTCTTGCTTGCCTTGTGCCATCTTTCTGATTTTTGAGTGTCCTTTCTTTTGCTTCCCCTCTGTGCCATTTGTTATCCCATCCTTCCTTTATTCCTTGCCTCGGTTGTGAGTGTTCTGCTGTCAGTGTATAAGGTAGGAATCTGGACATGTGTCCAGATTTCCTACCGACAGCAGGGAGTGCAGGTGGCGTGCATTTCCAGCTATGTGTGCATACCTATAGACCCCCGCACACACGTAAAGCATGCAGAGGCCTGGATCTTCGACATTGTGCTGAAAAGACAAATAACAGGACATTTGTTCTGATTAACTTTTGACCTGATTCATACTTAAGAGGCTGCAGCTTATTAAGTGTGTATATGTCCGAAATTACCTACTGCGCATGCGTAGTAGGTCATTTACGCTATCTACGTAGCGGATAGGCACGTAGATAGCGTAGGTGCTGTATTTACAGACCACACCACAGTGTGTTCCGTAAAAAGAAGCGGTGTAATGGGAGGAGGGCAGTATTTAGATTAGCTGGGAAGGTGGGTAGGAGGCGGGGAGGTGCAATGTCCATACGGAAACTGCACGGAGAGATAAGGTACCTAAACACGGGGGGCGGGACGGGGGCTCGAAGAATGAGTGAGTGCATGCACCTAACTCACTCTTAAGTGTGAATCAGGTCTTTTATCTCTGAAATGAACTCAAAGGTAAAACATGGGTTTACTATAAAAAAATTTAGACAGAAATTATAAGACTTTAATTTGCCCATTTTAGCTCAGGAACCTAAGGGGTATTAAGAGCATGTTGAAAGTAATTTCTAAAATCACACAGTATGATACTCCTGACAAGTATAAGTAAATTAATTAACCAAGTTGTGGATATAAATCATTCAACATTTAATACTTAACATTACACAGAATTACATTTCAATAATACCATCAAAAATACATAAAAATAGTTCTTCCAACACTTAATTTATCCTATTAAACATTGTGCAGTCTCAAATCACACTTATCCCCTTACTGCCACAAGATGACGTGTTTATAAAACCATATTCAGCTTCTATGGTATCTTGAGTATCTTATATAAATCTCCCTTCCATAAATATGTCAAAAATTGATATAAAATTTATGAATATTTGTGCACTTTCAAACCAATGATCTGTACTCTGTCCAGTTGCATAGGCACTAACATATTTTCAGTTTTAAGCAGTGAACTGTCTCTGGAAAGTTAGTATGAGGTGCTTGCAGAAAAAAGAAACATCTTGTGAGACTAATGCTGCATAAACATGATGTGACATGGGCTCTGTCATATTGAGCATAAATACAAGCCAACATTTTGAGGATATAAGAAGGAAGAAGAACTTTATGGAGCATCGTACCAATATATCGCAGAGCAGATAACTTATGATATCCTATGCAGTATGCTTCCTATACACGGTCCAATAACCTAAATGTAATTGAGTGCAGAGAAGTGCTACTTTTATTACGTAAGTGGGCTTAATTACATATACATGGGAGAATGAGTGATAAGAATGCAGATTAATGAATATTTAAAACATATTGGGGTGATTTATTGCTAATTATGGTAAATAGTAAAAAGAAATACCATGGTCTGAATGATAATAAATGTGTATCGGGTACATCCTCACCTAAAAGTAGGAAAAATCTACACCCACCCCACTATTCCTTTGTGAATTTAATGAACATTGTAGATGAAGTATGCTGATCCCTTCTGGTCTCAGACATTTATTTCTAATATGTAAAACAAACAACACAGTCAGTAATGGGATGACTGGCAAATTTTAGCTTGGGGAGCAAGCCCATAGCAATGGCCCATAGGTAACGATCCATCCTTAAAAGGAGTTTGTTTTTTTTGTACAATAAATAAAGACCAAGAAAAAAAGAGGACATTTTCATGTTGCTTAAACCAGTTGTACATTATAAATGTTATATCCTAAATAGTAATTTAATAATGCAAAAATAATTTATAATTACCATTTTCAAATAAGCATATACTACAGAATGCATTCATTAATGCAATGTATTCAAACTTTGTAAAATTTTCTGTGGTCAGTATGATTAGAAAATCAACTTTAGAACAATACTTCTGCTCTACTGTGATGAAAAGCTAAAAATGGAGATAGAAACTACACTCCAACAAAAGATCTTAAAAACTGAATGTTGCTCAAGCAATTAATACACAACTTACCAGTGGTCAACTTTTACAGACAATTTGTAGCACATATTGAAACTGAACTAATTCCAAAAGGTCTCGCTCTTCAGACATGATCATAAAAATCCTTATTTTTATGAGCTTAAATTTGCTGAAGGCTCGTTCACATGCCACTTGTGTGAAAGATAGAGGCCCGTATTCAGACCTCCGTCTTCTGTGCCCGTCCGTCCGTAACCAACCGATTGAAGTTACTGGGCATGCATAGAAAATTATTTTACGCTATTTACGTAGTGTTTCGCTACGTAGATTGCGTACACGTGGTCTTTAAGACCGCATGTACGCAATCTACGTAGCGAAATGCTACGCAAATAGTATACAATAATTACTACGCATGCCAAGTAACTTCAATCTGTTAGTTACGGATGGATAGGCACAGAAGAGGGGGGTCTGAATACGGGCCAGAGTCATTAGGTATCCATGTACCACAGACAAATTTTTATAGGCAGCCAAGCATTTTAAAAGTAATCTGTGACAGCAAAGGAAAAAGTTTTTGCATGATTTGCTTTTTGTCTTATTGTCTTTAATGCCAGCAGACACACCCCATTAAACTTCATCCCCCAAATCTCCTTCTGGAGGTATATATTTTTATCTTGTTTCATCCAGGTGTCCAATTAGTTTCGGAAAGAGGTTTGCAAAATTTACAAGTTATAAGAGACTCCTCACTAACATTTGCCAATTCTGAAATTCTTTTTAGAGTACCCTCTAAAGCAGGCATAGGCAACCTGCGGCTCTCCAGGTGTTGCAAAACTACAATTCCCATCAAGCCTTGTCAGGTACCAGCTATGCTTTTGAAGGTAAAGCTTATAGTTCCACAACACCTGGAGAGCCGCAGGTTGCCTATGCATGCTATAAAGAAACCACGAACTAAAAGAATCAACCACCAGCTGTTTATTTCCTGAAAATCTTTAAGTGAGACCTAAAACATTTTTTTATAAAAAACATGGTCTCCACATTTTTTTTTTCTAGCTCCCCTTCTTGCTGCAATCTCAGTTTCAATTTGCAAAAAAAATTATTTCCCTACTGGATATCAGATCATTTATTTATTTATTTTTAACTATTTAATTTTTAAATATTAATATTTAATTTTTAAAGTAGCTTTAAACTTAGGCACATATGATGGAAGTAGCCACTCCAGGCAATATGCTTTGTGGTTGCTGCTGTTGCATTAGCCGAGGTAACCTGATAATCAGAAATTTGTCTTCCTTCTCATGCAAGTAGTGAGTAATACATTCCATGTGGGCCATGTACCAGATTGACTTACATAGGGAAGCCAACGAGGGGGCTCTGTCTTTTTCCAGCATTTGGCTACTAAGCATCTCGCTGCAGCCAGCACATGACTAATTCATTTTTAGATGTCTTATCCATGTCTTCTCTAGGGTAACATAGCAGAAATACCCAAGGGTCTTTGCTTATTGGGATCGACAGGAGGGATGATATGCGATATGCCACTCTGTCACTCTGTGCAGAAATGTACCCCTTTGTCCACATCATCCACCAAAATTGTATCTACAGAGGGTATCATTCCCCATACCAGAGGAGTGTTTAAGCATAGAGATTCAAATGAGAAAAAATCTGTTTATCTTGCTTCAGCTGAAGATATTCTAGGAAATTCAGAGAGAGACCAATGTACTGAGTCCTCAAGCCCTCCAGTGAGAGGAGAGGTGCTATCAGGTGCTTTGCATAGCATATTCCTCTACTGAGAAATTTATGAGAAAAGGCACAAGAAGAACTAGCAGGGAATTCTGTGTTATCCCATAGTGGCGAGATGTACGGGGCACTGGGGGGATACCAAGGTAGATCTTACATCTGTCCCATAGAGTGAAGGCAAATTTCATGGTTGGTATCTTTTCTGCTAGAGGGAGTGCACACCTCTTAGGAAGTCCCCATAGCAAGGTAAATGCAAATGTGATGTCTCAATGTCGGCGAACTGGGAGCTCTTTTTGAAACGTAGCTATTTCGGAGAAGGGGACCGTCACCAGCAGGGACTGAAAATAGTATAGCAATTTTGGAAGAGTATTCATTTTAATTGCGACAAGCCCCAAAATAAATATTGGTCTCAAGTTGTTAGGTCATCCTTAAGTTTTTTAAATAGGGGTGGGTAATTTACTCTATAAAGGAATTCATAAGATGTGGTAATATAGACTACTAAGTATTTGAACTTCCTAGTCTGTCACTTGAAGTAATATTGGGATTTAAGTCACTCCTTCAGTTCAGATGGACAGTGCAGCAGAATAGCTTCCAATTTAGAGATATTGGACCTTGTTCACACTTAAGTAGTGTAGAATCTACGTGCGTAATTTTACAATCAGTTAAACCGCGCATGCTCAGTACCCAAATATACGCACTGAAACCCTGGCCAACTAATTCACATACATGGACGTCTGACTTAGGACTGATGCACACATTGGCACGTAAAGTCCCCCATGCGTGGCTAGAGGGGCAAGACTCTTAATGCAAATGAGCTGCACAAGAGGTACTAATGTATAGTATGGGCGTTCCAACAAAGTTACTACTGATTCACAAGTAGGAGTGCCTTACGTAAACTAAAATATGCATGGGAAAGGTTAAGGTAGCCATGCATCTTCTCTTACTTAGTTCAGCCCATACGTGCTGTGTGTTTTTAATCAATGGATGTGTGTTTTTAAATGAAACAAATAATGGCTCATTTATTTTATCCTATGTTGATTTTACATTTAGCACAAGACTTTAACATTTTAAAGGTGCCATTATTTGTTTTGATTTTGTATTTTTTTTAATTTGAAATTACTTTAAAATTTGTGAATAAACACCTTTACATTTACTTTTATTTAACTGTATTGGTTGTTAGTATTTTTTTAAATGCTTATTTTTAAAATATTTATAAAAGTCTCTATATTAAGTGGATCATTTTATTTCTAACTTCATGCAATATGCGTTTATGAGTATTGTTAATTATTTTATGATTATTATTATTTCAAGGTGTATTTGTAATGGTTACTTTTGTTAATGCATTTAGTTACGTATCTTTGAATCATAAGTAATTTTAAGCACCTAAACACATGAATGATTCACAGCTTATAATTATATGCAGGAGAGACTTACATCTGTACTTCTCACTCCAGACACAGGGGGGAGTGGTTAATCGGTTTCTTTCTTCAGTCTGAATCGATATTGCAGATTTTTCACATGCATATATTTAAGTAAGTTTGCAACTTTACTGTGAAGTGTGAATCAGCTCCATTAATCTTATAACCAGTGAGGCGCCATTTTCCTCCATAACACAGAAAAGGCAGAGAAGGGAGGTTCTTGGCTGCGGCAGGGTCAGAAGAATGTCATCTGCGAATAATGAGATTTTACTGTCACACGTTCCCACTGTCACCCTTTGAATATTTGATATTGATGGTAGCTCATATGATCGCAGCAAGGGACTCAATTAACAGGGTAAATATCAAAGGTGACAGTGGGCATCCCTGTCATGTACTATTTGCCAATGATAGAGGCTCTGAGGGGGTAATTAATCATCATCCTCGCTGAAGGAATGCGTATATAGGGAGAGTATACATGCTAGGAAGGTCCCTGAAAACCCATAGTGATAAAGGGCCTCCGATATAAACAGCCAGGAAACTCTGTCAAAGGCTGTATCCGCGTCTAAAGCTGGCCATACACTAGACGATTATCGGCCCGATCTCCCAATTGTCGGGTCATCGGGTAAATAATCGCTCTAGTGTATGGTACAGATCAATTTTTGAAACGTCAAATAAACGCACCAGAAATGCTCTGGTCCGATTATTTGATCTTTCAGCATGTTTGCATTTAAGAAAGCTCCCAATATTTTAAGGGAGCCAATTAGCAAGCTGAATGGCTCCCTATTGTTCAGAGCTGCTGCTGCTTTATATCTATGTACAAAACTGCTCTGACAGATTTAAATATATACTTTACAGCTGTCAGAGCAGCATAGTACATAAATATACAGCAGCGGCTATTGCAGGAGTAGTACTGACAGGAATCAGCTGAAAAAGTTCTGTGTGAAGCGTGGCTTCGGCTGATTCTTAGCTGTATTACTGCCTGCAATAGCCGCTGCTGTATATCTATGCACTATGCTGCTCTGACAGCTTTAAAGTATACCTGCAAAGCTGTCAGAGCTACTTTGCACATAGATATAAAGCAGCAGCAGCAACAGAGATCGCTGCCCCCTCCCCTATTCTGCTAGGATTATCGGTCCCAGCAGAGGAGGTGTATGGTGCCAATAATGGGACATTTCTCGAGCGGAACTCCTCCCGTTTATCGGCTCACCCCCTGCTGGGAACGATAATTGTCCTAGTGTATGGCCAGCTTAAGGATAATACAGCTAACTGAGTCCTTCGCAGGATGATATCAAATGGCCTTTCTCATATAGGACCTGATTCACACTTAAGAAGGCTTCCGATTTTAGGTGCGTATATTTAAGAACGGATGAAATGTGCATGTGTAGTAACTTTTTTATACGCTATTTGCGTTGGAGTTAAGTTCTCAAATTCTGCTCTTCGGATTTTAGGTGTGTATTTTAAAGAACGGAACGATTGCGCATGCATAGTAATTTTTCTACACTTTTAACATTGGACTTAAGTGCGTAAATTCCTTACTAATGCACTGCTTACCTAAAGTCTCAAGGTTTGCATTAACATCCGCAGAAATGGGCATTCTATGAATAAGTAAATAGGACGATACGCAGAAATGGGTGGAGGGAGGCATTTAAATCACGTAATGAAGGCGCGGTTATGCACTTGCGTTCCTAAATAGACGCCCTACGCATTGAAATGTGAAACTACAGTTAAGGGAGCCCTATGGCACTTGTAAGTCACATAAGAACCTTAAAGTCAGGGGCATGCCGAGGGTGTTTCATTGCTATTAGTTGCGTATATTTAGGAACCTATCGCATTCTTAAGTGGGAATCAGATCCATTATACCTAGCCTTTCTATTTGGTATAAAACCCACCTGGTTATAGTGGATCAGTTCAGGTAGAACCTCTGCTGCTTGTTAGATAAAATTTTAGCAAATAGCTTAATCTCATTTTTGAGCAAAGAAATTAGCCCGTAGCAAGAGCAGCTGAGGGGATCCTTACCCTCTTTAGGGATAACAACTATTCTTACTTCTAAAGATGACTGATGCCACGCACCCCCCCCCCCTAAGAAATATAGTTGGAAACATTAAGGAGCCGTGGGGATAGGACATTGCATAATTTTTTTGTAATAAGTTATCTGCCTTCTCCATCTACATATGATTGGGACAATTCAAAGTAGGATGTCTAGCCAGCAATATAGCTACCCCATGTCATCACAAGAGTGATAAGCCATCAGGAAATAGCGAGACTGGAGAGCTGGGTGGAGGCTGTGGACAAAGTGTGTCTCCTGAAGGAAGACAAAATTCCCTCGTAATTACTACATAGAGGAGAATAGTTTGATCTCTTCTGAGGGGAGTTGAGGCCCTTAACATTCAAAGACAGAATTTCTAGGGTAATGGTGGTATATTTAGTATGGGTAAGAAAAGAGGAACAACAAAAGTGTCTTAACATATAGGAGAAGTGAGAGGGGAGTGACAGGTGATGATTATGGCAAGGAGATAAAGGTTAGGCCAGCAGTCATGAAGACACTGGTCACAGGCGCTGGTGGAGGGGAGGATGAGGCATCATTGTATGCAGGGACCAGCAGGAAGCGAATGGCTTGAGGGGGTGGGTGGTTGACACAGCAGGAGAGATGCAGCTGGGATTGGAGGACTAAGGCAATGGCATGGCCGGACCTACTCAACATTTGAAGGTAGCCAGAAAAAGTCCAAGGGGGGAGACCTGGGCCAGGAGGGTTTTATGCACCATAAGATAACACCTCAAAACTTAACCAGTTGGGTTGGGCCAGGTAGGATCTCTCAAGATATTTGTGAGGAGGGGCAATGGTGAAGGGAAAAAACCCATGTATCTTGAAACATAAAACAAAGAAAAAAATAAATTAAAATTCAATAACTTAACAGTAAATTCTATAAAGACCTCAAAGATAACAAACAGGATAACATATGTAAGATCTTACAAAACTAGGCCTCCGGCTATATATGTACCAGAAAAAAAAATACTATGGTGTCTGCATAATTCGCAATGTTAAAGAGGTCAAAAGAGAAGAGAAAACCAATAGGCACCAGAGGCAGATTTACCATATATGAAAACAGTTAACTATAAAATATTAGCTAGATGTACATTTCTCTTCTTAAAAAATAGGCCCATCAAGCCCCACCACCCTCTTAGTATATATCCCAGTTGTATGGGCAAAAGTGAGTTATGCAAAGGAGATAGGCAGGGCATCTAGCCTTTAAGGCGAGATGGGATCGACCCAGGAGAAATTTTCAACCCAGCTCAGGTTTCATTTCATTTATGTTTCATATATGTGCTCTACTTCTTTTACACAGGTGTAGGTTCTGCTACTCTGTCGCTTAGTTTAGCTGCTACAGCCTTAAACCAATACTGTTGAAAATAATATTGTGAGGTCATCCAATTTGATTGTAAATGACTGGAAACACATGCTATTGATGTTAATAATACTGTAGGGGCAAAAATGCATACAAATTACATGATTTTAGCTGATTTCATCTCAAAACAAGTTATGGTAGTTCTGCCAAAAGCATCCAGACAATGAAGTGAATGAACCATGTGACATGTTATGCACATGAACAAAATGTATGGCTGCGCTGCTAAATTTAACTAAAATAGTGTGGCTGAATAGAAGTTCACTTATATTAATATAAACCCCAGCAGCTGTAGAAAGGGAGAGGTATTCCCACAGTGATTGGACAAAAAAACGAAAAAAACAGCGCTTAGGATATAATCATATATAAGATAAATTGCATTTATTAAAAATATATACTAAAATACGATTGTAAAACAATAATAATATCCTAGTGATCTGCTGGTTGTTGATCAGACAACCACAGACTTATAGGAATACATACAAGACAAGTGCCTCAGAAATCAATTGCAAGTTAACAATAGAGCATCCTCTCCTTTTGGGGAGGTATAAAGATATCTAATAGATTTCTCAACTCGTGAAGTTATACTTCTCAAAAATCCTCTACTTTGCCCAGATGGCTATATTTGATGTTAAAGAGAGCGTTCAGCTCAGCTTAGTTGTTGTTAACCAGCTATTTGGATATGCAGTCCAAACTAGTCGCCCCTCAGTCCTTTCTGAGCGACCTAAACATGGTCTAAAGTCCTCTGATGTTGATATAATTGGCAACTAAATGAGTAGGGCTGGTATAGATATAGATGTTACTATTTAGATAACGATGTTGCTGTGAATTAGCTCAACAGTTGAGGCTGGTGCAAAGGAGGATATTTCAATGGAATTGACGATGTTACTATGGGTTACCTCAGCGGTTATCACGAATCCTAACCGCATATGTGTCCAATGTGTAGCGGTCAACGGGGGCCGTGTCAGCAGTCCCACCTCCAAGCGGCCACAGTTAGCAGAAGTCTCGATCAGGAGGGCCGGTAGCCTGATTGAAGAGACCCGATCTTTTGCGGTAGTTCAGAGTAATAGCCGCAGCTGGTCGCGGCTACTGCCAGACACCGCCGTGCCTGTAGCTGCTCGCTACGGCAAGGGGTGGGAGGGAGTCCTGTATTAGCCTCAGATTAGCGCTATAAAGGCTCAGCAATGTTTTGGATCAGGGCTATCCGACAATGGGTCCCGCTGGCATCTCCACTTGGCAGTGATGTATAGGATTAAGTGGTAACCCACAATAAACTTCAACGAGGTCTAGGGCAAAAAGTCACTTTGTATAGGGAGCCTTGACGCGTTTCATCACCACTCAGGGTGATTTCCTCAGAAGGTATAAAAGTTCCCTGACGGGGAGGTGTCTTTTTGAAGAGGATAAATTGGGTCAGCTGTGATTTTCTTCATTAACCCATTGTTTGCTGACCCAGAATTTGCCACACTATTAACATACTTGAAAACAAATTTACAAATAAATAGAGCAGAAATTTAAAACAGAAGAGATATTTGACATACTTGAGAACGAATTTAGCAAATGAATATAAAGGAAATTTAATACAGAAAAGATATTCAAAATTGATAACATCAATTAATAATGAAGATCTAAATTAATAGAGGAAAATAGCAAGAAAAAGCAGTCTAGTGGGAAGCTATATTCCCATAATTAATACCAAGACCGTTTCACTATCTAAATCCCTCCCCCCCTCCCACATCTAACTAAACACTTATGCAGTAGTTATATTTGGAAAATTAAGCACCTAAGAAGCCAGGGCTTCTTAAGTGTGAATACAGACCTAAGTGTTTTAAAAGGTGAAACAACTTTTACAGTCTTCAAACATATTACACTTTCGTGGCAACTCAATTAACCAGTAACCAACCATGCCATTCTATCTTTAAAATAAAAGACTGAGATAGAATGTCATGGTTTGTTACTGGTTAATTGCAAGAGTGCTGCAGTGCCTGTGTTTTTATCTGTGAGAATTACACACCTTGCTAGCGTCAGCTCTAAATTAATTTATAAATTAATCTGAGCAACACCCATTTTATGTGTTTGTTTTAAAGCTTGTCTTGGATAGCAACTGACGGGGAGTGCTGTATCAGAGTATCTGTTTTGAAGACTTAGGGACCTCTGCAGGGGGTGAGCTCTCAATTTAAAAATACATGATATATGACCCAAAGTTGGGACTCTGACAGTTTTAGAGTTAGGACCACCAAAACAGAGAAGCCTTGTAAGTGGCTGGTGGCTTATTTTCAAATGTATTACTATTATATTAGCATTTTCAATTTTGTGGGGTATTTTTCTGGTCATAGCCCTTCTTCCTACCCAAGAATTCATTATCATTTAAATCAAACAAACACTGTATTAAATTAAAATCTATCACTTTAGAAATCCAAATACCCGACATATTTATGTTAAAAGCTACAGTGATATAATTGCCTTTTCAATATGGTAAAAGGGCTAGTCATATAGGATAATATAAGGCTAAGTGCTAGGATAATACCGCCAATCAGGGCGCAGAGTCTAAACTGGGCTCTTGTCTTCGCTAGAGAGTCTTTGCAGGCCCTGATGGTGATACTCATATCTGGCAGAGAGACTAATCAACTGCAGGTAAACGCAATAGTCAGAAGACACACAGGTGCCAACTAGACAAAAGGTGTGCAGTCAGGTATCCGAGAACAGACTGACAGTAAACAACCACTGTAATGCAGATGGTGAAAGACAACACAATGGTTAAGTGTGAGGTGGAATGTACATGGTAATAATAGCGTGAGATTATTAACACACTAAGTACATCATAGCACAACAGTAAGTATAAGATGGAATGCACACTCCAGAGGTGTAAAAAAGAGACAGGAAAAATAAATGCTCACACACATGACCAGGTGGAGGTAGGAGAGGAGAATCAGGGTTCAGGATGTATCCTAACAACCAAGTAAGTATAAGCATGAAGGGGAAGCGCACACCCATATGGAAATTACAATATGCCAGACAGACCCGCTGGAGACCAGAGGACACAGGATCACAACATGGATAGGGGTAAGGCTTACATGCCACTGTGTTCATCATGATGGCATGTAACACTAGGCCATACTTGTTCCTTCAAATTGCCATATTTATGTCCAGACCATAAACTCAACTGAGAAACATATTCACTGCAAGTGATAATACTAACACATTTCAACATTAATGTCATCCCTACATTTAAAAAAAATATTTAGTATAATATAAAAGATGAAATAGAACTATTTCCACACAAAATCTACATGACAGGGGTCAGTTTCCCAAGAAAATACATTTATTGAAATATACTCCATACTCCAATTACCCGATACAACCATTTGGTAAAATGTTTGGATAGTGTGTCTCGTGTGTTTTGCATGCGAAACTGCATCTTACATGTATATAATTTTTGATTGCCCATCTGGTATTATATATTAGTACGATTGTCCTGTGGCCTTCTTCTGTATTTAGGTGCTAGAGTCTTTACCCAAGATGACAGCTTGTGTGTACGTTCAATAAAACAAGCACTCCAATATATATTTTTTTATACAATGGAGCACTTAGACTAACACAGCATTACCAGCATTAGACTAACTCCTGCCTTTCCTATAATAGACATAGGCTAAAATGCATATCTAAACACCTGTGTTTTTTTAACCCATTTTGCCTAAATACTGTAGTTTTACTAGTCACATTTTAGCAATCTATTATTGAAATGGTATTTGGAACATGGATATTTTACATTATGGTTACTAAATGGAAATAATGTAATTTTGATAACTTATATCCTACGCACAATATTTATTGTAATAAACTCAAATGACCTACACATTTAAATAGTAGTTGTCCTTCTAAAGCATTATTTTTCTATGTTTTAATATTATATAATAATCATCATCATCATCATAACATAATACAGAAGCACAGCACAAACATTTTTGTAATTATAGTTTTAGAAGCTACATACTTGCTAAATACATTTAGCACTTTTACTATGTTAAAAAATAATGTCCAATTTAACCCTGCCACTGTACTTAATTATTTATGCATGCATTTATTTATATTTTTAATTAATAACAGATTTTATATTGCGGCAGCAAATTATATAGCACTTTAATTTTTTAAGCACTTATATTTGGAATAGTCTATGTTGATATTTACATCACTAATTGCAATAGTTTATTATTTAGGTTTATTGCTTTTGCAAGAAATGAATAACTAAACTTGTAAGTGTGCATTTATCAGTTTTAGATATTTCAAACTCTTTGCAATTAAACAATAAAGAAAAAATACATATCACAGTGTGTAGCAAAGTAGCTACAGATAGTTTTGTTTTTTTTCCAAGTTGAATGTGCACATAGCTAAGACTGCATATGTCTCCATGAGACCATCGAGCAGGCCCCATGCTTATAATATTCAAAGGAAGCATATGGTTGGAAACTGGTTGAAACCCACTAACAGCTTGCCTATGTTGCAAATCATTCATTGAAATCAGAACACATGCTATGCAGCTTAAAGGAAAGAAATGCCATTAAAAATGATTCATATACTTTAGCCTTAATGAGTGCTGATGCTTAAGGTCTTCAATTACTTGATCAATAATTCCAGGGCAGTGAGGATTAAAGTGCTTTGTGCAAATACATTAGTCTATTGCAGCAATCTGTAATTTTGCATGGCTGCACTTGTTTTAAGTAGCATATCAGTAATTACTGCGTTTTTAGTCATTGCTTACCACAATGTAATAAGTAAATATACACAATGAGACATATGGAGAAATATCAAAACAGCACATGGTGAGTTCTAATGAGTATTAGCATACTGTGCATAATAGGTGAAATCCAATCATTCATTACAATATTTTACAAAATATACATTCTATTGGGGATAGTGTTTAAAAAGTGAAGGGAATTAATGCTTGTCGTAATGTAATTAGCATTTTTCGTCACTGTATTCCTTTATCTACAATGTTACTGCCAATTCTCCATACTGTTTTGCTAGATGCTAAGAGTAATGAAAGCAATATTTCCATATATACAGTATATATATTATATACATTGTACGTTGTAAAAAAAATAAACAATTATTTGTGATCACAACCCAGAACCTTTGTTAAAGGGACCTGAATAGGTTACAATGCATTCTGACAGATATCACAGATGTCTCTGCATGCACAGAACTAAGAGGTAACTTTGATCTAAAAACATTAAGGAAGATCTGAGGAAAAGCTAAAGCTTAAAAAAACAATATATTATAGCAGTATACTTTGAACGTCACATTGCAGAATGTTTTTATCTTCAGTTCCAGTCCCCACAGGAAGGTGCTCATAAACCCTTGAGTGGATGGTATCTCAACCCCAGATACAATATAAAAGAGTGCTTCTGACTTCCATACTTGTCCATCCATGCAAAGCTCTCAACAAGAACTGCAACCCACCACCATTGGACCATTGGGACATCCGTCCATCACTGTAGTCTTCTAAACAGCTAACAATATTTTCTTATTGAGAAGGAAAGCATCCAGCTGATAGAAATGCCCATAAATAAAGGAAAACTTTATAAAGGTAAAAACTTTACAACAGATACAGTGTATATGTTTATCTGTCTAACCTTGCAATTTCCTAGTCTGGTTTGTCCAATTTAAACTTGTGTATGCCATATAATGCTTTAATCACAGTGACAGCTAGGGGTAATTTATTGCATAAAGCTCATCAGTTTTTGCTGGTAGAAATCTGTGCCGATTATTTTACCCAGAGTCCATGCTACAGTTTTTATCAATAAACATGGGCCGGATGCTCAGCTAATAACTATAGGCAACTAATGTACACTAAGGGTCTGATTCAGAGGCTGAAAATAAGAACTTAAAGTTACACCTGGGCTAAACCATGTTGATTTCAGGGGAGTCAAATTTCATTTGTTGCAACAGTATTATAGTTAAAAGGTGATGTTTCCCAGCTCAAGTCTAATTAGCAGTTTAAAAGTGAAGCTGATCAGATATCTGTGTGCAATAAGTAAAAGCAAATCATTCTCTCTGCATACATAGAATAAAATTAACTTGACTCCTCCTGAAATCAATATGGTTTTGCCTAGGTGTAACTTTAAGTTCTTATTTTCAGCCTCTGAATCAGGTCCTAAGTTCATAAGCAGCTAATGAATTCTGCTTATGAACACAGTTGCCTGATGCAGTGTTCTGTGTAGAATTCACTATCCGAATGCTGGGCAGGCCCACTCACCATGCATACAAGATATACGTGGTGGGTAGGAGTAGGCATGCAAATTGTACAATAACGGCTTGGCTAAGCTTTTACATACAATCTAATATTCCACACACACAGATTTACATGCAGAATACTTAAGGTAGAGTACAGGATACAGAGCTCTCTTACACACGCAGGAATGACGGAGGGAGTGTTCACATTGCTGCATGTGGAATGGAGGATAGAAAATTCTATAAACTAGCAGCCACTTACGCTGCAAACCTTGGAATTTGCTTGTAGTTCTGGTTCCGGTCCCATATGATTAAGGTATTGAAGAATTGTTTTTAATAACAGAATTTCCTTACTATCTAGCAACAGAACTAAGATGCTTGTATGAAATCAACAGGAGTATTAAAAGAGACAAGTAAGAATTTAGTTCTTCAAAGTAATCTCTTTATCAAGAAATGTAATATTGAAGGGTGTCAAAATAAGAGAAAATCAAGTGGAAAGTTACGCCTGGGCAAAAAATGTTGAACTGCGGGGAGGTAAATTTCATCAGTTGCAAGTAGTATTAGAGTAGTATTAGAGTTGAGAGGAGACATTTTCTAGGCCAAGCCTAATTAGCAGTGTAAAAGTAAAGCTGATCATTCTGATATATGTACAATAAAAAAAAGCAAAGTAAACTCCCTGTATGTTTAACTAACATTACTTTCACTTCTCTGTGGTTTTACCAGATATAAATATCCAACTGATTTTCTCTTATCTTCACACTCTGAGGCCCGGATTTACAACACTGTACGTGTTGCAAACACGGTCTTAAAATACCGATAGTAGCTACTACGCATGCGTGGTAACTATTTTACGTAATTTACGTAACGAAACAATATGTAGATTATGTAAAATAGTTACCACGCATGAGTAGTAGCTATTTGTATTTTAAGAACATATGTGCAACACGTATGGTGTTGTGAATCCGGGCCTGAATCTGCTCCATGATATTGATATCTTTTTGAGTTTTGGAACTTAATAATCACAAGGGTACAGCCAAATTATACAAATTTTATTGTAGACCCTAAAAATAAAATGTTATATTTAACATTAGCGTTATACCTTACATAATGGCCATAACAGCATTTGAAAATATTATATACACGTATTTGAATTTGCTACCTGGCAAAGCATTGACCTATTTGTTGTTTTGCTTAGCTCGAAAACTAGAGAGGATTTAGATTAATCTATCATCATAGAAAGCCTTTTCCCCAAAGCACTGTATAGTTTAGGTATGCATTACATGCACGCAGTATACCTGCCTAAATTCTAATTCAAGTATATGGGGTGATTTAAAAGATTAACAGAGTCACAGTGTAATTTTCAGCTTTTTAAGAAGATGTAAAATACTTGACTAATGCAACAAAAATAAATGCTTATGCTGTATTTTGTTAATATGTGCGATCTATGCCAACTTTGCAAAGTATGTGAACCAATTACTGGAATTCTGTCTGTGCTTGGATGTAAACAGAGTCAGTGTCTTCTACTGCCAAATAATTGAAGCTCTTCTATGTTGAGTGAGTTAGTGCATTATAAATGGCTTTCTTCAGCATTATGTGCAGCATAATTCTATACACAAACTTTCATTTAATCATAATGTACAGAAGATAGAAGTGAAACCGTCACATTTTGTGGTTTGTAGTAATAGACCTGAAACCCAGAAATGAGCATAACAATTTGCTCATCTTTGTAATTTATCAAATTTTGAACAATTATGGCATTTGAGATCAATTCCCAGAACAAAGATCATTTGTAGTAGTCATCAATAAAAATATCTTGAAGGGCTTTAAAATCATTACCATTCCTAAGGCTTCTTTTTTGTCATTTTTTCATACACCTGTCACTACCATTGTTGGGCCTTTGCTTTTAATTTTTCTAACCTAAAATCCTTGATATGTTTTTAATGTCCTCATTTTTTAATGAAGCAGATTGTTATTGAAATAACTTGTGCCTTCAAAACAGAGACACATAGAATGTAAAAATCATTATTTGTCCATTCACCAAAGTCAGAAATAAACATAGCATTTAAAATGTGTACTATTCAAATGATATCATTGCAAGGTACATAAGGGAGGCATTTCTTAGAAGAAGAGAAGTATAAGAACACAAGGTTATGTACTAAAACTAGAGAACTGGAGGTTTACAGGAATAAAAAGTACATGAGTGGAATAGCTTCTCACCATAGGTAGTAGAGACTAATACAATAGAGTAAAAGTAACATATTTGGGATAAAAATTATACTAAACCTAAAAAAAACCCCATCCAAATAGATGAAATAGGCACACTGGATGGGCCAACTGGTTTTTATTGTCATGGACTCTGGAGTTTGACAGTATGACTGTGGGATCCTTGGATTGGTGGTAGCAAATAGGCAGCGTAAGTTTTAATGTAAGGATTGCTTGTTTACCAAGTCCACGAGAGCAGTTCAAGTAGAGACCACCGAAGGTGAGTATATTGGGTGCTGTTGGTGAGATGATGGTTATTCATTAAGACAGAGCAGTATGGATGTTCTGCAATGAGTAGTTCAGGCTGAGCTGCAGCGATGTACTGTGATAATGAGTAGCACAGGCTGAGCTGCAGGGATGTGCTGCAATAATGAGTAACACAGGCTGAGCAGCAGGGATGTAGTGTGATAATGAGTAACACAGGCTGAGCTGCAGGGATGTGCTGCAATAATGAGTAACACAGGCTGAGCAGCAGGGATGTAGTGTGATAATGAGTAACACAGGCTGAGCAGCAGGGATGTGCTGCAATAATGAGTAACACAGGCTGAGCAGCAGGGATGTAGTGTGATAATGAGTAACACAGGCTGAGCTGCAGGGATGTGCTGCAATAATGAGTAACACAGGCTGAGCAGCAGGGATGTAGTGTGATAATGAGTAACACAGGCTGAGCTGCAGGGATGTGCTGCAATAATGAGTAACACAGGCTGAGCAGCAGGGATGTAGTGTGATAATGAGTAACACAGGCTGAGCTGCAGGGATGTGCTGCAATAATGAGTAACACAGGCTGAGCAGCAGGGATGTAGTGTGATAATGAGTAACACAGGCTGAGCTGCAGGGATGTGCTGCAATAATGAGTAACACAGGCTGAGCAGCAGGGATGTAGTGTGATAATGAGTAACACAGGCTGAGCTGCAGGGATGTGCTGCAATAATGAGTAACACAGGCTGAGCAGCAGGGATGTAGTGTGATAATGAGTAACACAGGCTGAGCTGCAGGGATGTGCTGCAATAATGAGTAACACAGGCTGAGCAGCAGGGATGTAGTGTGATAATGAGTAACACAGGCTGAGCTGCAGGGATGTGCTGCAATAATGAGTAACACAGGCTGAGCAGCAGGGATGTAGTGTGATAATGAGTAACACAGGCTGAGCTGCAGGGATGTGCTGCAATAATGAGTAACACAGGCTGAGCAGCAGGGATGTAGTGTGATAATGAGTAACACAGGCTGAGCTGCAGGGATGTGCTGCAATAATGAGTAACACAGGCTGAGCAGCAGGGATGTAGTGTGATAATGAGTAACACAGGCTGAGCTGCAGGGATGTGCTGCAATAATGAGTAACACAGGCTGAGCAGCAGGGATGTAGTGTGATAATGAGTAACACAGGCTGAGCTGCAGGGATGTGCTGCAATAATGAGTAACACAGGCTGAGCAGCAGGGATGTAGTGTGATAATGAGTAACACAGGCTGAGCTGCAGGGATGTGCTGCAATAATGAGTAACACAGGCTGAGCAGCAGGGATGTAGTGTGATAATGAGTAACACAGGCTGAGCTGCAGGGATGTGCTGCAATAATGAGTAACACAGGCTGAGCAGCAGGGATGTAGTGTGATAATGAGTAACACAGGCTGAGCTGCAGGGATGTGCTGCAATAATGAGTAACACAGGCTGAGCAGCAGGGATGTAGTGTGATAATGAGTAACACTCAGCAGAAGGGATTTACTGCATTAATGAGTAACACAGACTGAGCAGCTGGGATGTACAACATTAATGAGTAACACAGGCTGAGCAGCTGGGATGTACTGCATTAATGAGTAACACAGGCTGAGCAGCAGAGATGACAGGTGACACTGCAGTTCTGAGATAGATGCACTCTGATCAGCAGAGATGACAGGTGGCACTGCAGTAGTGAGACTAATGCACTCTGAGCAGCGGAGATGACAGGTGGCACTGTGGCGATGAGGCTTATGCACTCTGAGCAGCAGAGATGACAGCAGGCGCTGCGGTGATGAGGCTTTTGCACTCTAAACAATGGAGATGATAGGTGGTGCTGCGGTGATGAGGCTTATGCACTCTGACTCTTGGAAAGACCACAAAACAACAAAGCTGACCAAAGAGGCTATGTATCCACCAGGAAACACAGGAACCAGGAACACATATACAATAGTACTTGTTGCACTGGCCTGTTCCAGCTATTTAAATAGGGAGCACTTGAAATCCATGGACAGTTGGAAACATGTGACTTAGCAAGTTAGCAAGTATTTGGTTGTTAACAGTAAGCTAACTGTATCCAAGATGGGTGCGCCCTACGAGTAAGACAATGCTAAGGCTATGGAACCCTGTCCCAGGCATGCAGTAGGAATTACTGAGGATTTAAGGTCTGAGTAGGCTGTGATCAAGGACCATGTCCAGCACGGATGGAAAAGCTAAGGAAATAACAAGGAAATAATGTCTGGTTCTGCAATTATTATGTTGACACTTATCTTCTTATCAGAATTCTGTGTTTTATAGCATAATAATAGCTTTTCTGGCTCTGATACCTACTGATTTGGTTTGGAAAGTAAGGTTTTGTGTATTATAAGGTACTCAGTATTGAAACCTTTTCACATCCAAGTCTAATTATCTAAGGCAGGATTTCATTTTATTCTGGCACTGTAAGGGGCATAAAAAGGACTAGGGTCTCTACAGCGGGACTTATACCAACTGATGATGGCATGTATGTGGGGTATATGAAGGACTATTCTACTACAGTTGGGAAATTGAGTCATACTATAACTTTAGGAGGACCCAACATTATTACAAATCATAAAGATATCCAAGTTTTTGGATTAAAGAACAAGAGCTAATTATTAAGTATTAGAAATAAATACATTCCAAATGAGTATATTAGGAAAAACTAGACTGTTCTCATTATATATATTACTACACACAGAACACAAAACTATAGAAAATATTAAGGTGTTCACCACATTATTCATTCTTATACCTCGGAAGCATAATTGTCTCAGTCATTTTGGTGCACAATCCTAGAAACGAAACCAAACTGTTCAATTACTCACATGGGGCCTGATCCAGACCTATGCCTGCCGTACTAACTACGGCGAGCGTAAGCGGCAGATCAGCTGAAAAGCCGATCTGCGCATGAGCTGGGCAGATCAACGATCGGGCATCCGTAGCAGCAGCGTAGTAACGCTGGAGGGGGCGTCCCCCAGTGTTACTATGCTGCAGGTAAGCACGGGCAGGGAGGGTAATGAGGCTGGGAGGGCGGCATTTACGTTTCAACACTCGCTTACGCCGGCTGAAGTTAGGGTAGCCTTCAGCTGGCGTAAGCGAGTGTTAATATGTTAAGGCAAGTGGGAGTGTTGGGGGTGTGCAGCGATGTTGCGCTAAGCGTTAAACTGTTCAGTGTAACATCGTAGGTCTGGATCAGGCCCAAGATTACTCTGATAAAATTGTATGCTACGATGAAACGCGTCAGACATTAAACCTGGCACCGACTGGACCCATACCCCTTTGTGACTCACTATAATATCTGCAGCAATCATCGTTGCGTGCCAGCTATTTTACAAAACAAATGCCAGTGAAATCTCTGGCTCTAACATTCCATTTGTATTGAGCTACGTCCTCTTTTCAGCTGGACCTACCTGTTGGGAAAATTTACATGGTGTATACAGATCATAAGGGAATACACTGCCAGCGGAGACTCAAGTAAAAGTGCGTCTCACTTCCGGACCCACGGGCTGGGATAATCGTCTGGGGGAGATCGCTTCTTTATGCTTGTCCTCTATATTGAGATTATCCATTTGGAGAAGCCTTATACATTTTAACTGTTTAACTGTTTAATTGGACGCAATGTCTAAGTATCATCATTCTTATACTGGCATTGTTTCTTTTTGAACTGTGGTTTAGCCACATTGGTTTAACCATTGAAATATATGGCCCGGATTCATGTAACTGTACGTGTTCAACATACGGTCTTAATTTCCCGATAGTAGGTACTGCGCATGCGTAGTAACTATTTTACATAATCTACGTATCGTTTCGTTAAAGACCGCATATGTTGTACGCATGCGCATAACCTACAGGACAGGGGAATTACGATATCAGGCATCTTAATTCCCCTGTCGTACCTACTTTAGGATCAGCCCCATTGTGCATATCCACTAAAACAACTATGATATACACTTTATAATTATTTAGTTTTTGGATGTACCATGTTGCTATATGATTTAGTTTTCATTTGAACAGAGCACAGAATCAATCAGTCTGTAAAAAGTATACCCATTAACCAAAAATTGACTTCATACTTGTTGATAAAAATGAGTTTTTATCACAGTTCATGTGTTCAGTTATTCCTGCTCTATTCCCTGGTGCTGTGATTAGTGCCTTGCAGATGTGCTGCTGCCTAGCAACATCTCAGTGCAGCACAGGCCCTTCACAGGTAGACTCATTACGATCAGTCTACTTAATCCCATCAGCCCTCCTCTGATTTCCTTGTGCTTCTTTGTTCCTGGATCCTGCCTCTTGTATCGAGCCACGGTATTTCTGTTCCAGTCTTCATTCCTCGTGTTCTCCTCCAGGTTCTCGGTCTACCATCCTGGCTTCCTCCTAAACCCAAGGGCTGATACCTGTTTAGCGACCTGCCTTGTTTTGCAGCCAATATTGTCCCCACCATCAGGGGCTCTGGTAAATACCAGACCATGGTTTAAACTCCGCTTCCAGGTGGTCAGTCTAAGTCACCATCTGGGTCCAGTTTGTTTCCCTGTGATTCCGTGACAGTTTTGCTTACTTTATTCCTTTCAGTTGAATCAGTTTCCAATTTTATTTTATTCACTATGTATTTTAAACTGATCAGAAAGGCTAATGCAATGGGCCTTATCCAGTGGTTAGCCATTCTATTAATGTGACTGCTGGAAGATGTAGCTTTCTAAAGCTACTGATATTCTTTTTTAACCTACAACAGTAAGGACAAATCCTTTTTTATTTTAAGAAGTTTCCACCTAAACATATGCTCATGTGCAGTTTATATATGTTTTGGTCTTGACCATACTACAGAAAACAGTTAGCATCTGCTATTTATTACAGCTGAAAAATTGCATACTAATAAATGCTGGGCAATCACTGATAAATAAAACTAGAGCTAGAAAAGTAGCAGGTAGCAGTAGGAAACGCACAAATAAAAATTATATCAATTTAAATGCAGATTGTGTATAAAGTGGCAAATCTCATTGTGTCAATCTTTTCTTGGTATCAAATCAAATGCTAGCATTATTTGTTTACTTTTGTATATAGTAGTTTATGTACAACATTTACATTTCTCCGTAAAGTATATATGGAGGACCTGTTCAACTAATTAGTAGGTCAGGCTGCAGTCTACTGTAGGGCACATGACATATGGGGAGCCATCAACTAGATCTTATCTGCATCTGAAAGCATTC
>WWET01003484.1:34613-46713 GCA_011038615.1 Limnodynastes dumerilii | reverse complement strand
TGGGTGAATACTAAAGTACTTGATTATTTTTGTCACATATTGTGATTGCTTTAGAAATATTTAAATAGCAAGAAGGAATAGCATTGAAATACCAACTGTTAACCCTGATTGAAAAAGCACAATCTATGGAATTTCCCCAGGATTAACGGCTATAAAGTCTATTGATAGATACATCACTTTTACGGCTTAGAGTAAATGCAAAGATATTTGACTTACTAGTGCATTTCCATGACTTGGTTAGAGGGCATACAATGTAGTTATATATGTGAATTTTTGTTCCTATGAAATGTGTGTGCTTTTTTCTAGCAGTACGTTAAATGTGGTTTAGAGGATAACACATCATGGTTTTTTGTTCATTTTTTACCTAGTATATGCTGAACATTAATGCTAAAGAAATCACGTTGAGAATCCTTCTGTGTTCATTGAAGTGAATCAAGGAACATCCATAAGAAGGCTACTGTGCAAGTTTAATAAATGTGATTTTAATGAGGAGTTGGAAACTGCTTGTTAAACAATACTTCAATATCATCTGTGTTTTGTTCTTTTCCTTTACATTTTTTTTTTTATAAAATAAGTGATATATAGCTTTTTGGTTCTAAGTTGCAAGTTGTTTTAAAGAACTTCTATCCAATGAGTAAGATTGCTATATGTCAAGCCTGACCAACTTGTGGCTCTTCAGGTGTTCTAAAACTATGAGTTCCAGCATGTTTTAAATGCATAGGCAAAGATCATAACAGCCAAAGAATGGTAGAGCTTGTAGTCTCACAATACCTGGCGAACCACAGGTTGATCGGTCCTGCTATATGTGCATGAAACTAAATTCACAAAGGATTACCAACAAACAGGCTGCACAGAAGATTTTTTTTTAAAGTTATAAGACTCAAGACCTGGGGTCAGATTTACTAAGATGCGGGTTTGGAAAAGTGGAGATGTTGCCTATAGCAACCATGTGACAAACATACTGTCACATGTGTCACTGTACTGCTGCTGGGATGATGAACCTGGTGGCACTGTCCTGGCTGCTGTGGCCCCTGTGGCGTGGGCCCTTAATGTCACATGTGCAATCCAGTGGTGGCCAGTGGCGGTTGATGGTGCGGTGTAGACCCAGGGCCCCCTAGGGACACCTGACCCGTGGGGCCCTAGGCGGCCATCTATACCGCCTATGCCATGGGCCGCCTCTGATCATTTGTGATGGCCTCTTAGCTCCACAATTCATCCTGTCTCTGAAACATAAACACTCATTCATTGCCACCATCCTTTAAACCAGGGTTACTGACACTCCCAAAATATCCAGGAGACTCCCGAAATTTGGGCAGTTCTCCCGGTATCCCGGGAGAGCCAGCAAATCTTCAGCAAGCCCCGACCAGCTATTAATCTATATTGTAACCCCCAGAGTTACTAGGGATGGGCAGGACTTGATGATGTCATCAAGACCTGCCCATCCCCAGAAACACTAGAGATTACACGTGTGATTGGCAAGGGCAGGGCTTAATGATGCTATTTGCATAAATCACGTATTTAAGTCCTGCCCCTTGCCGTACTCTATGGCTTCCCTTCCAGTTCTCCCGGAGGGAAGCTTTAAAAAGTCAGCAATCATGCTATAAGCCTTAAGTGTCGTATTGATAATCTGCTATACAGTAGAGGGACATGAGGTGTCCATTAAACTAGCATAGTGAACTAATTCATAGAACATATCCAAATTACCTCTGGACCCCGCATCAGCTATCGAGATATCAACCCCTGGCACATGACAAACCATAAAAGAAATATTATCTTGTAAACAACATAACACCAAATGCCTCAACCAGTAAATGGTAAACAGTGAAGATGCCCATTTACTGCTTGCATCACACCTACATTATAGCATCATTAGACAACAGATTTGTTTGCCAACTTGGAACCCCACAGTTCAAAAGTCACAACTATAAGTAATAACTCAAGAAGTAGAACATTTTTTGTTACGTCATAACTAGCCTAAATATTCAGCCAAGAGGCCACAAACCATTCCCTAGCTCAGAGCAAACCCCATTACAATTATCTAAAAATTCCAGCTAACTTCATTAATAAACATCCTGAAATCCTCATTAAATTATGTATTTTATTAACCCCTGCAGTAGTTCATACTAATTTACAATAAAATAAAAACCTTCCAATTTAATTATTGCACAATTCAGGAGGCTTAACAGAAATCTTTTTAATTAACGTATATATAAAATATTATATATATCTACAAATGCCTCAGCAGTCATTTCTTGCTTATTTCCATCACATAATTACCACACCCTTACTGTACAATGACTGCGTGCCTTCATCCCTTCCTTCCCACTACATGCCCTTCAGAATGCAAGCAGGAGTTGCATGTAGGTCTGAATTGCATGCACATTGGGCTGGATGCAGACTTAAGTAAGTGCTGAAAATTAGTTACTCCTGGGCTAAACCATGTTGATTTCAGGGGGAGTCAAGTTGATTGTATTCTTTGCATGCACATATAGCAAACGGGTAGGGGCTCACCTACAGGTGGTGCCTTGACACTGGGCAGGTGAGCGTAACCCAATATAGCTATATTGTGAACTAAACCTTTTAATTTATGTACTGACACATAGTGTTATTTAATGTATGTTTGGAGCGCCGGACCTTTTTTGTTCCTCATTTACCTAGAAGGCTTCTTAAATAGAAATGGTTATGCCAATATACCAATCAACTGTATATGCAAGTATTTGCACATAATGTGGACCTATATTTTACACATTGAAGGCAATAATTTTGGAAAACATATCTATGGATTCTTACATGAGAGCAAACCTGCAGAACACCTTCCAAAAGCCCTATACCTTGAGGAGCAGCCTTATCCATAGAGCACAATTTATATACTGATACTCATATGTCCCAAACATCTACTGCTATGGATTTCACATCACAGCCTGTAGTATAACCAAGTAAAACTGCAAACAGCCCTTATCTTAAAGAAGCATAAGTGATCACAGGCACTGATGGGAACCAGGAAGTGGTTTATAAAGGCCAGTGAACCAATCCGAGGAGGGTCTTATGAGCAGACTGAATAGTTCATCTTCTGCAGTACCACGTCAAGGCTGATCAGTTAATAGAAACTTGCAGAAAGAAGCCTGTTGCACAGCAACTGACAGGGAAGGAAATCAAAAAGCTTAAATGATTAACTGTGTGTTGTCTGGATGACTGCTATAGTGAGCAATGCTGATTGCTACTCTTAACATGCATCCTGAGATTGGAACTTGTGGGGTGTAGGGGAGAAAGTGAGAGAGACCTTAGTGGCATAGTTATGTAATGCTGGTGCTGGCTACTGTATGTTTCCTTGGTCCTGGCCATTGTTTTTGTATTCATTTGCTGTCCCTTAAGGTGGCTATACACTGGAGCTATTTACACAAGAGCCTAAGGACCCGACTCATTTAGCTTCACATCCGCGTTAATCGTGGTGCAAAGCTAATTTCACGTATTTTTGGGTGAATTTTATGCGCGAATCATAGAGGTGCGGCTAATTGAATCAGGGCCTTAGTGTAGATATACAAAGCTACTACTGACATAGAAATCATTCCTGCAATATTTCAAAATTCATTAATAAATCAAGCATAAAGTTAGAGCATAATTGACAAATAACCAATGTTTCATTCATAAATCACCATCCTCCGGGTGCTCCGGTTTTCTTCCCACATGCCAAAAACATACTGATAGGTTAATTGGCTATTAGTTACTAACAGTTTGACAGCACCAAAAATATTATATAAGAGTGGACATACACCTATTAATATAGGGTAACGAGTACAAAAGGGGTTGAACCCTAAAGTGAGGTTTCAAGTAACCGTTTTAGTAGGTGCTAATATGTCTTCACTTATAATATAAAATTCCTCCAAAAACAGATGTCATAAAATACATTTTTATTAGCATCTTATTAAAAAATTCCACATATCGGGCCAGATTCACACCTAAGAATCTGATGCTCTTAAGTGCGTATTATTCTAGACGAAGGCACTACGCATGCGTAATCATATAAACTATGCAATTTGCGTAGGGGGTTTCGACCGGATATTAACTATGTACTGTCTTATAAATGCGGGCAGAGGAGGGGAGTGAGGAATTATGTGCGGATACATGTGTATCCATACCTACGGATCAAACACTTATGTGTGAATCTGGCCCATAGTGTTCAAGTGATCAAATAAATCTTAATTAGTGAAAATGTAATGTAGAACAAAAGAGTAGATCTCCAGTATTATACAGTAGTATTAATTGCATCACAATTCTCCAAAGCATTATAGAGTGAATAAGAAAGTACAGTCAACAAATATCAAAGTATATATGGTACTTATCAATGCCTCATGGGGGAACACAATAAGTCCAATCCACAGGCTTCCTGGGTGCTGGCACATGTACTGCCCTATCTCAGGTATCCGGGTGGCTGTCCCTGGTAAAAACTACCAACTTTATGGTTGGGCTTCACATTTCCATGCCTGTACCTTACCCTAACCTGTGCTAATAGTGAGGCATGGAGTCTGGTCAGCAGTTGGCACTGTGGAGTGGCGATAAGTGCAGCGAGTGCTGCAGAAGTCTTAGACACCTCGCTGGCAAGCTCTCCCAGAGGAAGCCAATGCTAAACGCGCGTCGGGGAGTGTGCCAGCCGGGTGCCTAAGACTTCAGCAGCACGTGTTTCTCTGTTGCTCAAACGGTTTCATCAGAGAGAGCTGTATACATAGAGAACGATAGCATTCTCTTTTTATCACACCTCTTTCCAATCAATGTCCAGCAGAATTATTCATTATATTACAGGTGTATATTTGTCTTAGCTGAAGCATTAAGTGTCTAGAGATGCTATAAAACACTCATTAGTGAGGTTTGTGTCAAATATCATTTCAACAGTATCCTAATATCAACAAAATATATATAGTTTATTACAATAAAAATACAAATAAAGATACAAATATATTCAAATGTGTGTCGAAATGTCATTGATTTTCTTACTATAAATCTGCACGGGAGTCTAGCATACATACGTTTAAAGATTTTTTCATAATCATTATATAGGTTTATATACCCAGGGATAAAGTATTGCTCACATAAAACTTTCATAAACATAACAAGAAATAAAAGATGCAGTCTTTTCACAGAAAGATATCATTATCATCTCTTAAAAGACCAGTAGTTCAATGTATTTTTTATACAGTTTAATGGTCTAAAATTTCCAAGAAACTCTTTATACTTTAAAAACATAATTTATCATCATATTATAATACATAAAAAGCAGGTATATATAGCCAGTAACTTAAATGAAAATATATAATTCCACACAAAGGAGGCCCTAGGCATAGGCTGCATAAGCGGCCGTCTAGGGCCCTGTGGGTCAGGGGGCCCCATAGGTCCCAGACCAGACACCGCAAATAACTCTTTCCTGGTCACAGACTATAGCTTGTGGTCGGGACTCTATGGACCTCATTCATTAAGGGCGATTTTTTTATGCAATTTTAAAAAAAATTCATTAATTCATTAAAAAACGATTTTGCTGCGATTTTTCCAATCTCAGGCGATGTTGTGCGATTTGTAAAGGGCTAAATCGCAGTGATTTTCAATAGAAAACCACCGCGATTAGCCCTTTAATAAATCGCAGCAAGTCACGTGAGATTGTAAAAAAAACCTAAGTGCAGCATGGCTGAAAGCCTTAGCCATGCTGTACTGATAGAACTACAAGACTCAGGATTGATTAGCCTTGTAATAATATCAGCGGCAGCATGGTTACACTTAGAATAGGAGAGATGACCACTGGAGGTAAGTGCACACAGTAGGGAACATTGTTAGTTAGGGAATATTTATTTTTTACATGCATACTTACTGTAAATGTTTAATGTATGTTTATTGGTGAATGTACTTTTTTTTTAACACACACTACACGCAGTGACGCATGGTTAGAAGCCTAACCATGCTGCCGCTGATATTATTACAAGGCTAAGCAATGCTGAGCCTTGTAGTTCTATCAGCACAGCATGGCTAAGGCTTTCAGCCATGCAGCACTTAGATTTTTAACACACAAAAACACATGTCAAGTCTATTGACATGTGTTTTTGATGCTCAGGGATGACACATCACCCGCAAATCACACCTCTCTGGCTGCAATTTGTTTTTGGGTGATTTCAAATCACACTGAAAGCGATTTGTTCAAATCGCCTTTAGTGAATAGGGCGATTTTTTTTTTCCAATCTTTTACATGGCAAACATCTGGACGATTTCTGTCCAGCGTTGTTTGCCATGGCGATTTGAAATCACGCGATTTTGAGCTTAATGAATGCTGATCAGCAATTTTTTAAGCCCAAATCACGCGATTTGAGGCGATTTAGCTCAAATCGAGCTTAATGAATGAGGCCCTATAAGAGGGAAGCAAGAGCGGGCATCTTGTTGCCATGGTAACATACAGGCCTCTCTTTTATGCAACATAGAGAATTTATCTCCACCCCTATTAGTGCTTGAAACATGTTCAATCCCTGCATTTCTTAAGATATTCACATCCCATTATGATAAAATTTAACATATTACATAAAGGATGCAAACAATTCTTTTAAAGAATATTGCTATGGTGCTCATAAAACCTAATTGAAAGTTGTCTCATGCACCCTATGTATTGCATAACACAAACACGGATGATTTGATAAATTACAAAAGAAGTTTTACAATTAAAAAATCTTTAATCTTGAAATTTTCTTTTCCATTTGACTACAATAACAACTACCTAACTGCACTTGCTTATTTTCTTTATTTCTAACTATAACCAGCATTCCCATAGATTAGTTAAATAACCCTTATAAACAAAATTAACAGAACCTCTAATAGGCAAGAGAAAAAAATTCTTAAGAACAAGTATTTCAAATCCTTTATTCAAGAAATATCAGGATACCATTTAACTATTTTAAAATGGTATTCTGAGTGTGTCAATGCAGTGACACACTCAGGGGTGTATTCAAGCAGAGGCGGCCCATGGCAAAGGCGGTATAGGCGGCCACCTAGGGCCCCGTGGGTCAGGTGTCTCTAGGGGGCCCCGCACCTACACTGCACCATCAACCGCCACTGGACTGCAAATGTGAAGTAAAGGCCCAGCGGGGCAGCAGCCAGTACATCCCAGCAGCACTGTACTAGCTGCCACGTCCCCGCATGGGGCCTTTACTTCCCGGACACTGTAGTCACATACACAGTGCCTGGACCGCTGCGTCCAGGCACTGTGTATGTGTTGCTATGGCAACACAGCACCATTTTCAGTAAATGTGTCAAAATGTGTCCGGGGGGGACTGTGTTGCCTAGGGCACCGCAAAACCTATGGCCGTCTCTATATTCCAGCATCCCAGAAACTACCCCTCACAAACTGAAATAAAGACAAGAAAAAATGCACATTTATTTGAAGCACAGCTGCACAGGAGTGGATTTACACCTCACACTTGTTTCATGAGACCTCCGACTTTCTATTTTTATCTTCACCCTTTCTTGAACAAGATAAAACTCAGAATGGTCTCCTGGTGGACTCGTTCAGGGTGCCAGGTCCAAATTTCTGGTCTCCATGGTGACCTGCAGCCTGGGATGCCTTCCCTGCCATAACGAGTATAGAAAGCAACATAAAAATGGGTAATATAAAATATAGTAGGTTTGTGTAAACAAAAAGAAAAATTATTTTGTATTTCAACACCTCAAATGTTTAGTCTGAGCATGTAGTAAAATAATTACTATTTGAAAACTGTAAAATGAAAAAAATTATACCAGCCCTGTGACACTAAGAGAAAAAACTAAATATATCATGAGAAATACTACATATAGAAGACTATTAGGCGTATTAAAAAAAAAGTGTTATTTTATTCACAAATATAAAGGAAATAAATTAAAAATAAACACTAAAAACTGGCTTCAGATGAACCAAGCACATCAATAAATACAATAATTTTGCACAATTAGAACTTGCCACCTTTCAAAAAAAAATGGAGTCTTTCTCGAGATCATAAAATTAATGTCCCAATCATCCAATATATGAGCATTGCCTCAATCCAACTTGCCTATAGATATCAATGGATAATGATCGTAAATGTGATGTAGTATTCCCCTTAAGTTAACAAATTTCTTGATAATCAGAACAATAGGGAGGTCCGGCTCTCCAAACAAACATTATATAATACTATGGACCTGATTCACACTTAAGAATCAGCGACTTTTTAGGGGCATATAATTAGGAAGTGATATACTGTGCATGCAATATTGTGAACATTGGGGACAGGTCATTACATTTTACCTATAGAGGGGACAGGTTAGAAATACTATATGATGGTGGGGACATTTACTGTTTTACTTAAAACGGAGGGCCAGTTTTTTTTTTTTACTTGGTTCAGGGAATGTTTTGGTGGTGGCGGCAGCATGTCACCGCTGCTGCTTACAGTACTATAAGGCACAGCATGGCCTGAAATACATGGCCATGCTATACCTTCTAGTACTATAAGCGCATGCAGGCTAAGGGTTCTTAGCATGCTGCGCTAGACATTTTTATTAAATTTATTTTTTTGAAACAATTTTATTAACAAAAAAAAAAGAAATTTTCACAAAGGGGCCTTTATTGGCAGCGATTTTTTATTTGGAAAATCACCGTGATTTTATGCAAAAAATTGCGGCGAATTATCCATAAAAAATAGCTGCCTATCAACAGTGATTATAAATTGCCAGCCAAAATCTCGACTTAGAAAATCCAGCGATTTTTTTCAAAAAATTGCTGGAAATCGCGGCAATAGCTGGCGATTCATAATTGCAACAAAAAAATCAACTTTTGTATATGAGGCCCTTAAACTCATATATCTATAATTTGAAGCCAAATTGTTCAAAAGTTCACAAGAAAGAAAATGATTGTAACACATACAAATTTAAGAAAACTATTATTATTTCATTCAAATTGTTGCAGATAAAGGCTACTCTGAATAATTAAATATGAGAAGAATATTACTTTAAAGCATCATTTAACACTTGTTAATGAAACCAGCAAATGTAATTTATTTAAATTACATAAATTGATAAGAGGACTTTATTGAGAGTACAAGGTCAATTTCTTATGAAGGGATTATTAATATAAATTGTTTGCCGCTGAGCATCCACATCTGTAAATAGTTTTGTCTCTGCATAGAAATGAAGTATAATAGACATTACGTATCTTATATATCAATACAGGAATAAATGTTTTAGCCATTAAATAAAGATATTGCCTAAAACTGGGCCTGTTCAGGTTGCACATCTTGTCCTAGGAGTGTTCTTATTAAGTCCTACCTAAACAAGTCATAACTATGGACCAAATACAAAGTTTGAAAATAATACGAAAAAAGATGGACATTTAGCAATAAGAGGTGTTGTTTCCTAGTCTAAGTGTATATAACAGTGTATTAAAATTAAAGCTGGTCAGTATCTGTGTGTAATAATTTACTTGAGTACCCTAAAATTCAAATTTGTTTTGTTCAGTTGTAAATTTCCATCTGTCTTCCTCTAATTTTCACATTCTATAATCTGGATTTTGTCCCCTTGTGCCGATTATACAGGATTGCATCCAGACTTGTCAAACTTCCATGTGTTTTATTCCTATTTAGCATCCTTATACTTATGTGGCATATGTGTAAATCTTGAAATACTGATTGAAATGTTTATTGACCCATCCAGACTTCAGAGGAATGGCCCTTCCCACAGAGGGTATGGGCTGAGTTTATAAGTGGACATCTTTGCATTCTCTCAGAATGCATTTTGATACAGTACTTCTGTGAAATTCTGTGTTCTCGAGCATGACAACTTAAGGTGGACACTGGCTGTCAAATGTCCATCTGTTCAAGAGTTTTTAAAGGAATGCACATATGTCTTCTGGGCAGTAAGTTAGCAGTGATGCTGAAGATCTGCATCTGATAGCTTCTGAGAGACCAGAAGCTTCACATCCACCTCAGGTGAGTATGTATTCCCTATTTGAATGTGAGGGATGAGAAGGGAAAGACGTTTGGGCCATAGGTGCTTCACCTGTACCCCTGTCTGTTTCTTACAGGGGAATATTCCATTTAGGTGGGTTTAACCCATGGTTGTCTTCCTTCTCTATCCGAAAAACTCAGCACACTACTGTAACTTGGCATCTGCAGGGTATTCAGGCAATTTTCATGCTTCTGTTTTAATTTGTAACTACATGCTTGTTGGCTGTTGCTTCTGTCTGTCTTTCACTCCACTAGAATACCACACTGAAAGCACTCAGGTCACCTGCAGTTTTAAAGTTCTTAAAATATGTTATACATATTAGGCCAGATCCTGAGTCAAGTATGAGTGTTTTTACGCTTGCTGCTTGCGTAATTTCAACTATTTGTATGTACTGCACGTGTGCACGTCAAATATTAGGCATTGTAACTCTTATCGTACGTACCTTCCCCTTTACTACGTACAAAGGGGCGTGTCATCCCTACGACAGCCGGAAATATGCACTGTAGGCGAAGGTAGGCATTAAAATAGTACAGTATGGGCTGGGTTAGGCAGGCACGTGTGTCAATCCATTATGTACAACCGTAGTTACACAAGGAAAAGTTAAGGTAGGGTTTGGTACTCATAAATCAAGTAAATTACGTGCATCCGAGGAGAGTGCCCGGGAGAGTGCAAAAAACTTCCGATTGCGTAAATACGCTACGAGATCGTACGTAAAGTGAACCTAGGTCTGGATCTGGCCCATTGTGAGTAACTGAGGCATAAAAGAAAAACCACCTAGGAAATGACCCAGTTTACAGTGGAATGTATGTAAATATGTCTTGTGTTTTACATGTAAGATAAAACAGAAGGATCCCCAGTGGAAATTGTGTGGCACACTCCAGATATTATTTATTTTATATATTTCCCTATAAAAAAAAATTAGTAACAAATTAAAATATTTTTTAAACATCATAAAATTCCATATACAAAGATATAGGGCCTGATCCAGACTTAATAACGACAGGCAATTTGCACACGTGGCATGCGTAAATCTAGATGTGGGAATGCACTGCACATGCGTGTGGCAGATGTTACTCATCGTAACTTCTACGTAACTCCATATGATAGGACGTGCCATCCCTATGCAAGCCGAAAATACACATTGTGGAGGGGGAAGGCGTTAAAATTGTACAGTATGGGCTGGGTTAGATACTTACGTACGACAAGGCATTTTGTATGCTCAAAGATATGCAAGGTAAGGTAGGGTTCTGAACACTTAAGTCATCTCAGTTACGTACGTGCTAGGGGAGTGCCAGTATGAGTGCATTATCTTTAGTAGTGCATAACTTAGGTACTCATGCATACATAAAATGACCTTAAGTCTGGATCAGGCCCAGAATCACATAAAAATTCTATTGGATGTAAAACTTCTGAACTTATCTGTATCAAGCAGCTATAGACTGATGTATGACAAGATCCTGGGAAGTGCTTGCAAAGCACAGAGAACGAGATGAAGATCGTCAGAGAAAACACGTTTCAGGTTATAGTGTTGTGCACTTTATCAAATATTCTCTCCCTCCCAGCCACTGCCAGGTAATTCATAGATTGATTGATTGATTGATTACATCACACTTGGTTCTATGTGTCAATGGTGTGATGTCTCTTTTAATGCAGCTAAAGTTCAGTCAGATGGTTAGAGTAACTATTTGTTAGGGTCTCCAGCTGGGCAAAGCAGATCTCATTACAAAGGGTCTGTTATTATTATTATTCAGCCAGGTGCAGGTAGACTGTTCACACACCCCACATGGATTGCAGAAAGTCCATATATGGAGTACACATCCCTAAAGACCACAGGAAGAGATGAGGGGGACATTGAGTACATTCATTTTCCCTTCTCCCTTTACAGGAAACTAGAGGTGAAAAGGATTAATTTTGAGAGTGACTGGTCCCTATGTAATAGCAAAGGGCAGGACAGAGTTTCTCAGCAGCAAAGAGATTAATAGTCCCGAAACTAGACTTCATCGATCTCAGCAGGGAGTCCCCCAGTATGGAGGAGGGTGGAGTAAGACTGGATTGTGTCTTAATGATTGATAGACAGCTGTCACCTAGCTATTAATTAACCAATCATGTGCCACCACCCCCC
>WWET01003484.1:18648-32648 GCA_011038615.1 Limnodynastes dumerilii | reverse complement strand
TGCCCTTGTGGTTCCAGGTCTGCAAGATGGTTTTTCTTGCTGCAGCACTGACTGCAAGAACTAGACGTCTAACTCCCCGGTCAGCCCTCTGGTTTTGAGGCAGAATACCCAGGATTGCCCACTCTGGGGTAAGTGGTGTATAAGACAACAGGCAGTCCAATATAAACTTATGAACCTTTACCCAAAAATATCTCACAAAAGGACATCCCCAGAGGCAGTGTTGCAAGTCTGCGTTTGGTTCATGGCATTTGTAATATAGGTCAGAATCTTTTAACCCTAAAGCAAAAGCTTTCTGAGGAGTTAGATAGGTCCTATGGAAAATGTTTAGGAAAAGTTCTACATAACGACTTGAGGGAAGGGTACGTCTTGACATATGCAGGGCTTTTAATATGGTCTCTGGAGTAAGGCTTGGAAAATCGATCGTCCACCGAGCTAACCTTCCAGAATCATTTTCGTAATTAATAGGGTCATGTAAAAATTTATAATATGTGGTGATGGCCTTGGCAGACTTCTGTGTCTGCCGTAACAGAGAATCAAAATGGTTACTCCAGTCTGTCGGGGAAAGTCGTTTAAGAACCCTAGCAATAAAATGCTGCGCTTGTAAAAACGAAAGAGGGTCAGTGCGTAGAAAATCAAAATGCTCCACCGCCTGCTGGAAAGTCATCGGGCGTCGCCTATGCTCGTTAACCAAGGCTCGAACAGATGTAACCCCCCTAGCTGCCCATGCCGCAAAGGGACAATATCCGCCTTTTTATTTGTCCTACCTCCATGTCTGCCCATTATTATTATTATTATTATTATTATTATTATGTCCAGCCTCCATATGTCTCTCCCCCTGTTTATTTGTCCAGTCTCCATGTCTGCCTTTTTATAATTTGTCAAGCCTTCATGTCTGCCTCTTTATTATTATGCCAAGCCTCCATGTCTTCCCTAATTATGTCCAGCCTCCATAACTGCCTCTTTATTATTTGTCCAGCCTTCATATCTGCCCCTTTTAATGTCCAGCCTCCATGTCTGCCTCTTATAATTTCCAGCCTCCATGTCTGCCCCTTATAATGCCCAGCCTCCATGTCTACCCCTTTTTAAGGTCCAGCCTCCATGTCTGCCCTTTGTAATGTCCAACCTCCATGTCTGCTCCTATATTCCCCCATAATGCCTGTGCCAGCCTCCATCTGCCCCCTAATGCCAGTGTCAGTCTCCATCTGCCTCCATAATGCCAGTGCCTGCCTCCAATGTCTACCCCCATCTGCACCCTAATGCCAGTACCAAACCTCCATCTGCCCCATAATGCCAGTATCTGCCTCCAATGTCTATCCCAAATTGTCTGTCCCCTAATGCAAGAGCCAGCCTCCATCTGCCCCCATAATGCCAATACCTGCCTCCAGTGTCTGCCCCCAATTGTCAGCCTCCATCTGTCCTCATTATATGACAGTGCTTGCCTCCAATGTATGCCTCCAGCCTCCATCTGCCCCAATTATATGCCAGTGCTCCAGCCTCCATCTTCCCCAATTATATGCCAGTGCCTGCAGCCTCCAATGTTTGCCCCCAGCCTCCATCTGCCCCAATTATATGCCAGTGTGCCTGCCTCCTTCTCCAATTGTCAGCTTCCATTTTGCCCTATATGCCATGCCATGCTTTTTATGAATTTTTTAATCTTTGAATTCTTCTTTCCTCCACTGTGCTCCCACTGCTGCTCGTCATCGTCTCTCGGGCAATGTCTGGTCTGCAGTTACGTGACAAACTGCTAATACAGGGCTCCCTGTATTAGCCATTCTGCACGTGACCGCAGATGTGTTCTTCGGCTTTGAAGAGCCCTGCCGCATAAAGCAGCAGGGCTTTTAAATAAATAAATAAATAAAAATGTCCCGAGAGTCTGATCTCTCGGGACAAGCTGGGAGACGGGCGGTACAGTGGGACAGTCCCGCTGAAATCGGGACAGTTGCGAGCTCTGAGTACAGGAATGAGTCCAAGTTTGCAAAAGGTACGTCAAAGGAGAGCACATGGGAGAGAGTCCAAGCTGCAGCAGAAAAGCATTCAGACATACACAAAGAAGCCAGGATACAAATGATAAATGGTTTAAATGGCCAGGTGCATGTCATGAACAGTGATGAGAAGTTGACACCTGACACTTGAGCCAGAGAATGGGTTGAACAGTGGCCTCTACAGACATTTGGGTAGATCTAGAACTAAGTATGTTTGCGTAGATGGTGACGTTTGCTAGACAGTGACATAAAAACGCTATTTTGTATGTGCTGCGTATGCGCGCAGCAGATGTTACACATTGTAACTCTGAATGTACCAGCCTCGTATCAACAGCATAACTACGAACAAGGGGGCATGACAGCCAAATGACACCCTTAATTAATTACACTTCGGAGGCATTTAAATCCTACAGTGTGGGTGTGCTTATGCACTTACGTACGTGTAGCCTTTACGTACATCAGTAGTTATGCTTTTAAAAGTTAAGGTAGGGTTTGGCAAGCGTAAAATGGGCAAAGTACGCACGAGCAAGGGTGTGCCTAGGGGAGTGCATAGAAAATACGCTAGCGTAAATACGCTAGCGTAAATACGCTACACGATGAAACATAATGGGAATGTAGGTCTGGATCCGGACCATTATCTAAAAAATTCTGATCAGTACAGCTATGTAGAAAGCGCACAGGAGGCCTCTGGTGGTGGAAGGAGACCATTACAGGGGCTGAATGAGATAGGCACATTTCAAAAGGCGAGATGTTTTTGCAAGCAACTGTAGATTTTAGCATCAAGATCTCATTTTATTGAACTACAAATAGGGTGAAAAGGATCTATTTATTGGGGTGTTCCTTGAATTGTTTAGACCTGTGTTTGGGAAGTCACTATCCATGCGCTTTTATGTGGACATGTTATTAATGCTGTATTGAACCAGACATTCAGGGTCAAGACATGCTAATAAGAATGCTCTTGGTAAGCGCAGACAGTACGTGATACTAACATTATGCAATACTAACCTACACTGTGCAAATGTAGAATGCAGAAATGAATTAGATAAAAATTACCAATTAACTTGCTTATAATATAATTATAACCTAATAAGTTAGGAAGTTCTGACTCTGTTAATTAATTAAATTGTAAAGTTTTGTTTAAGTCTTTATTAAATATTATAGATATGACCCACAAGGCCCCTGGGCCAGACAGGTTAACAAAGGAGTACTATGAACTGTTAAAGGAAGATGTGTCTTCTGATCTATTAGAACTTTTTCAGTCAATACATACCCAATCCCCGCACTATTTTAATCAATCATATACTATATTCATCCCGAAACCCAACAAAGACCCTCAGCTTGTAATGTCTTATTGGCCGATAACATAACTAAATACTGATTGTTGGCTAGTTGTTAGCTAAAATAATGGCCTTGCACCTTCAGCAGATCTTTCGGAATCTATTTACAAAACATCAGTTAAGATTTGTGGCGGGTAGGCACTCAGTTAAGGGTATCAGAGCTGCTGTGGCAGCCACAGTTGTGTCGTCCTGATCGAGGAACTCCAAAAATGTGCTGTTAAGTCTAAATGTACACAAGACATTTGATTCAAATTCATGGACGCACCTCTACAAAGTATTGGAAAAACGCTCATTTATCACACTAATTTGCTATTTTTAAAAATCCCGACCCACTAACTCTTTACTAAATGGCCAAAGGGGTGATAAATTGATAATGGAGATGGGGACAATACAGGGATGTCTGCTTTCCCCATTGCTGTTTAAATCTCTCCCTGGACCCATTTTTTCACATCCTCCAAAATTGTGGGGATTTTGAAAATATAAAAATTGGTATCTCAAATCCTGATCAGGTAATGGGGGCTTTGCTTGGGAGAATCCAGAAGTTCAGTGAGGTATCTGGACTTACAATTACCTTGGATAAGTCTACTGCACTTTGCCTATCACTGGGTGGACTTACGAGTTCCATATTACATGGTAGAGGCAATCGCTCACCTATCTACGAGTTTATGTCACAAAAAAACCAGCAGAACTGTATGCCATAAATATTTCACCATTTATAAAAAAAACTTATAAACTTATATAGCTGATCTTTTTCACTGTTTGTGGAGCTGTTCCCTAATCCGTTACTTTTGGCTAAGGGTTTGTTAATATGCTCTTACTCACCTGGTGACATCGGTGCCATTAGATCCAAAATGGGCAATTCTAGGGATGATTCCCGAAACTTTAAGCCTTCCCAAAGGCGAACAAAATCTATTGTTGATTGTCAGTGCGGATGCTAAAAAAACTATTCTTCAGTTCTGAAACCAACCTGGCATCCCCTCCCTAACCCTTTTCCAAGATAAAATCTTTTACACCTTAAAAGACTCCAGATGGATAGACTCTTCCCTGTCAATATATAAGTACTCTTCCGCTGTCCACTAGGATGCAAATCCACAAAGGTTTTTTGGGAACTATATGGTATGCTCTCCAAGAATTGCTAGTCAAGAGCTGGTGTTTGGCAATACTGATGAGCCTGCATGTCTGAAATTGGTCATGCACACACATCAGTATTATCGGCTGTCAGTAACTATCAGTGACAGCACAGTAAAAGAAACTGACAGCCAGCAATACCAATATGTCTGTGTGCCTGACAGCAGAAATTTCAGTCATGCAGGCTCATCAGTATCACTGGCCAACTCTTAACCTAAATAAGTTCTAATACTCCTGAGTGATATTAATAAAAATGCAGTTTTTTTCTTTAATTGTATTAAATCTATCTATCTGTCTATCTAATATATATATATATATCCATCCTGGTACTAGCTCTGCTATGTATATTTTTTTCTAAATTCAACATAGAAAATACATTTCATCTGGTCAGCTCTGAGTAAATACAAACATAAACAATATTAATAGTGCCATCTTCATGTTAGTGGAACATTAATCTGTAGATAACTCTTTGCAGTCATTATCTGTAATCATTTTTTTTTTTTACTTACAGCACTATTTTATGTTCCAAAAACTGCTGTTGATGCAACCTGGCAGCAATACTACTGAGATGCCTTGTCAGCTAAATAAATCTTTGCAATAGTGTCATCTGTTCAACATTTTTTTCCTGTCTTATTCTTGGCATCAGAGAAGGACCTGTCGTTTCGACATGATGAGTGCAACGTCTGCTCTACTATAGTTCGGTCAAGTTGTATTTGCTTTTGGCTATGATAAATAAGCCCATACATAAATTAGATGTCTGACAGAATTTTGAAAGTGTAGCAACTTTTGAAAATATCATCTTACTTAAAAATGAAAAATTTACATGAAATAAAGTTGTCAGCAGATTCATTTCACAATGGTGACATAAAAAAAATAAACAAACTGATAGGTAGTTTTCAGCTGTACAAACACCATTTGTATAGAAAACTTTTAGTGTGGAAATGCAAAAAATAGTTTTGTGTCAAGTCTTCCAGGGCTTACACACACAAATCAGTACCAAATGAATTAATCATCAGTATTCTATTTTCATTTATTAAATAATATTTAGACATCATCAAGGCAGAAATTTCCTAATTTTACATACTGCAGTATCTACAATCTGGCCAGCTATGATAAGCTTTATTTATGTTAGCAAAATGTTTACAAACAAAAAAATATACAGTAGATGATAAAAATTATCATTTTTTTAAATTCATTTTTAAAACCTGCAACACAGTATACCTAGAAATATTAGGAATGTGACTGTCCAAGATTATAAATAGGAGAACAAAAGTGGCAGAGCTGTCATTGGTGGAGGGAGGACTTAGAAAAAATACCTGCCTGTCGCATCTCTTCCTAATTTCTGCCATCGGATGCCCGGGATGCCTGCATCACATATGAAGCAAGAAAATTTCAGAAATGTGAGTAAAAGAAACACGTTTATTATTTTTACACTTATTTTATAATTGATATTGTAAAAGAATACATTTATTTGGGGAAGGATATCATTTATTGAGCAAAATGCATGCTAGCATCTGTGGTAATACAAGACAGAGCATGCCCTGCCAGCCATGGATATGCTGTGCCTTGTAGTACTAAAAGTGCCAGCCTGTCAAGGGTTAACAGCAGCCCGGCACTTCTCTGCATCATGTACTAACATATAACATAAGGTTTTTTTAAAACATTGTTTAATAGGATTTATTTTTTTATGACATTTTTAACCTACTACTAAAATGATAGTGAGCGGCAATTCTATCACAATCACCACTCACTACCAACAGTTTTAAAGCGGCACATTTACAACTAATGGATAGTAAAGTTGTTGGATTGTATATTTAACTTTAAAAAATCTGGACAGAAATGTAAAAATCTCCATTTTGGAAACAAAGAGTTTTTTTTGTCGATTTCAGCATTAGTAAATCTGGTGCTTTACACAAAGCTGCAGTTTAGTAAATTTACCTCATAGGGCCAGATTTACTAAGCTGCGGGTTTGGAAAAGTGGAGATGTTGCCCATAGCAACCAATCAGATGCTAGCTGACATTCTCTAGCATGTAATAGGAAAGTGAGAATTAGAATCTGATTGGTTGCTATAGGCAACATCTCCACTTTTTCAAACCCACAGTTTAGTAAATCTGGCCCATAATAGTGTTACATAAATCTTAGCTGTATAGACTGTATGACACTCTGAAGCCTGCTACAGGGGTGCAGTGTTAAGGCAACCCTCATGGACCCCAGTCTATTATTCTAAAGATTTAGGTAATATGCACAATGATATTCTAATATTAATTTTAAAACTAAAATCCCTTAACAACTTCCTTCCTTGTTGTCCTCATTAATGTAATCAAAAGCATATATTGGATAATAAAAAATTTGAAACATAAAATACACATTTTTTTCCCTTAAACACAAGTTTTTAAAAAGCTTAATAAAGTAAAACATGATAATGCACTCTTACAAGATATCCCCTAATATTGACTGACTGCTTTAAGTTCTGAATAGTGGGAAATATAAATATTTTTATATACAGCCTTGTGTTGCATTTTATATACATTTATTTTGAATTTGAAGCAGAAATCATGTTGGCAATGTGTAGGACTAAGGAGGATTTTTTATTTTATTTTATTTTTTTTTCTGTTTGCTTTTTGCTATATAATCTTTGGAGTAGCTTGGGTTAAGAAAGTATGAAAAGATTGTGTCCATTAAACATTTATTTATCTTTAAATGTTGATTCTATTCCACTCAAATATGGTAGTGCCTAAAACAATAGATCCTAAGGGAAGCTACATTAAATAACCCTTGTGAATGAATATTTATGATTTTACGTTGCTCTCTCAAAAATTAGGGAAGGTGGGTGAGAGGGACAGCAGTATCCATTTGAAATAACATCATAAATCATAAATTTGGAGGGGTTTTTTTGTGCCGCATTAGATAGCATAAATTACAGTCTTCTTGGTCAGAAAGAGTATAGTCAGTTGATTTGAATTAAATTGCTACTGAGTTACTTATCTGTTAACTGATACTGAAATTAGGCTTTACTTCTGCTGGTTTTTTTTTTAGATGTTTCTGACAGGTACAAGTCACTTAATTAACTTTGCACTGCTTGCTAATGCCATTTACCATTTGCATCTTTTTTTATGAATCACAAATTTGAATTAGAGATCAAATACGTACAACACCAAATGTCACTTTTTATTAATTTGAATGATTATGAAATTTTCTTCTCCATTGTACATTATGTGCATCTTTAAAGTAAAATCCACCACAGATTTATTAAACAGACACATATGTATTACCCTCATAAAAATACCCCAAGAGTACTTAAGTATGTTAAAGCATGTGGTTGATACTTTTATTTTGTCCTAATCTGCAATAATGCTAGCTGCTCTCATTGAAGACATTTAAGAACTGTGGATCCAGAACAACCATAAAGGGGGCATTTTGCAAACATTAGGATTGGAAAATGTCAGATTTTTGCAAGAATACTTGCTATCCAAGACAGCTAAGTGCTGTCCATACTATCCAGACTTCTGTCCCATCTCATTTTACATTAAGATAGCACAGACGTTTTATTATAAGGGTCAGCAAATTTAAGTCCATGCAGCCGAGGGGTGTTGCCTCCCTCTCCTGTACAGACCCCCTGGGGTGTGGGTCACCACTGAGATCGGATCTTTTTCATGAACTGGTTGGAAAATTGATTCCTTCTACATCTTAGAGGAGAAGCAATCTATCCACAAAAGAAAGAAGATGGAGTAGCGAATAATGAGTATTAATGATACCCCAACCCTTACCCTAAACCCTACCCTAACCCTCTTCCATTACCCTAACCCTCCCCTTACATTATCAACCCTCCCTAATCCTCCATTCCCCGCAGACTCCCTTCTCTGAAACCCCTTACCCTGAGCCCAAGTCCCCCCTACCCGCAGCCTAACCCTAAAACTCTCCATAGACTCCCAACCCTAAAACTTCCCATAGACTCCCCTATAATACTCACCTGTCTGGTAGGTCTGAATCGGCGGTTTCCAAATTAAGGAATGGGATGCCGATTAGAATTCAATTATAAAATCTTCTCATTATTGCTGTTTTCAAAATAGAGACAGCTGAAAATTAACTCTTGCCAATCTTTATTTTCTCAGCGGCAACTGCATCCCAACCTAGTGGGAGCCCCAAGCATAGCGGCATCAGAAGTCTGGATCCAGTTTAGTATTACAGGAAAAGGAGGTAGCTAAAATTAATGTACAGGCTAATAAACAGGTGCATTAAAGCAGAGGCAATCAACAAAGAAAAAGAAATATGGCCCAGTACAATGCTCCTTAACCAGTTGCAAACATGCCAATCAATCTTTAAACTCATTAAAGTAAAATGCAGAAATATTATTTACACACAGGTATATATTTCAGTAGTTACGATGATTTTATTTTATGTTGTATGCAGGGCCATATTTCTTGCTAGGAACCCTAGAAGCCTACCTAGGGCCAGGCACAGCAGCCTGGCAAAAAGGGGTGTCCTGGGCCACCTACTGCAAGACCTAGGCTGCAGTGGCTGAGTCAAGTGAAGCCAAGCCAAGGAACAGGACCTACCCACAAGCAGGGTGGTCGACTTAGTGTGAACTTAAAGGAGAAAGTAAATTTTGTGTAAATCGTGGATATAGGGATTGTATACACTGTGAGTGTAGGGTGTACATGTGTTTATTATATAATAAGGGTGTGCAATTTAATTGTCGAGTCCACTTACTAGAATGATTTCTCAACAAAAAGTATTTTGAAACATTATCAAATATTCAAAGTTTATGGAGAGAGAGCTAGTTACTGTTCAATCAAGCCTTATGATAAAAGTAACCGCATTCTTCAGCCATTAATAATTCAAATAAAGAATCTTAATTTAGGTACTGGTATTACTGTAGGTTTAGAGGCATGATGTATGTATGTATGTCTGTAAAGCTAAGTGCAGTATATTTGACCAGCATGGTATCAGAAAATGATTTGTCTATCTTTCTGAAATGCATTTAGTGACATACAGTTTACAGTGATAGAGTTAGAACTTTAATGTCTCCTACTTATAAAATGCAAAATGGTCATGGTGCAGCCAAATCTCATTTGGTGGTAACAGACACCTTGATTTTAGCTAGTGTATTTGGAGCTCATACTAAATACATATATTTATGGTCATAGAAGTAATATTGTGAACCTGAGAAAGTGTGAAGTGTTCAGTGAGCATTTCAGTGTGTTCATTTGCTGTATATTGTGTAATGAAATGCCCTGAGATCAACAGAATTCCACCATTTGGTGATTAACAGTTTGTCAGCTTGTATAAGTAGAAATCTTGTACAGCAGATGTATTACTGATGCTATGCATACCGCTGTTTGGTAGTATGCAAGATGGAAAGAAAAAGGAGAACAGAGCCAGAGGACATGGATCTTGAAAAATATGTAACAAATGTAATGTGAATAGATCAAGGTTCCAGGAATGGAATCAAATGCTTGTGCCACCAAAAAAAAGGAAACCACTTATCTACAGTATATGCATTTATGATAATCCGATCCAGTGCTGGTCTGCGATGGCGGTGATTTACGATGAATGAATGGGTAATTATACCGAAAAGCATGCTTACCCATTCATACACAAAAAATTTTAGTAGTATTTTCAAAATAGAGGTAGACGAAAATCAGCTTTCTGCTGCCTGTTTTTATAAAATACTGCTATCGGACTGGAGACTGACACTGAATTTTTACAAGTTCCTTTCCAATCCCAAAGATATAAAATGATTTATTTCTGCTAATAAGCTATGGTAGAATCACAATTGATTAGAAAATATAGGAGAAATTTGACAAATGGACCAAAAAGCAGGATTTTGGAGCTTACATTTTTAAGTAGTAGTCACTGAACATAAAAGTCTACTTGAAGCTAGAGAAGAATTACCTGGAATACCCTTAAGTTATTTCTACCCCTTTGCTAGTCTCTATAAATTCACATCAAATACATAATCGGTAGTGCAAATTTATATTGGCTCAACTCACATAATTTAGCTTTTCCAAGTCATATTTCGGCTGCATTTCATTACAGTTTCTATTGATGCCACACATAGGGGGTTGTTAAATCTATACAATAAAATCTCTATTTTTAATCCCAGGATCCTATGCTTTTTAACAAACATAAAACGTGTATTGTTTATAGATTGCACTGTCCTTAGATGCTTCTTCAATATAACTGAGCATCTTCATTACATAGTAATTTGATAGTACTGAAGCCTGCTAAAAGCTCAACTTCACACAATGATAATGACCTTTTAAAGAATGATTTGGAGCCAAAAATATACATACGTTTTATAGTTCTGGACCAATTGGGATTATACTCATTTTACATTAGATATTCATTTTTCTTTAGAATGCATGTTTTCCTCTGATTAGATGTGGTCATTAAATACTTCATTTTCTTGAAATGAGGGTGAATGGTAAGAAATGGGAATCCTTAAAGCTCTTTGCAAGCAGCAGCTCAAGCAAATGGGAAAGTGAATGGATCCCGGTGCCATTCAGAAAACTAAATTACAGCCAATTACATAGATAGAGTTCATGCTCTAGGCAAATAAAATAGATTACAATAGCTTGCAACCTTGCAAACTCAAGTTTCAGAACTTCCAAAACTGTTCTTGCGACGTCTATAGTTTTAAAATGCCAGACATAAACTGACTATTAAAGAAAGAATGACAGGCTAGAAAAGTTTATGCACAGATATTGTGTAGTATAAGGATAAAACACAGCTTCATTATTAATATTAAATTAATTGTTCTTTCTTTAATATTTATCATATACGTACAAGTACAAATGAAGAACATATAGGTGAAACTCGAAAAATTAGAATATAGGGCAAAAATTCATTTATTTCAGTAATTCAGCTTAAAAAGATGAAACTAATATATTATATAGACTCATTACATGCAAAGTGAGATATTTCAAGCCTTTATTTGTTTTCATTTTGAATATTATGACTTACAGCTTATGAAAACCCCAAAATCCAGATCTCACAAAATTAGAATATTACAAGAAATCGATAAAAAAAGGTTTTCAGATGCATAAATGTCAGCCCTCTGAAAAGTATAATCATGCATATGTACTCAGTACTTGGTTTGGGCTCCTTTTGCACGAATTACTGCCTCAATGCGGCATGGCATTGAAGCTATCAGCCTGTGGCACTGCTGAGCTGTTATTGAAGACCAGGTTGCTTTAATAGCAGCCTTCAGCTCTTCTACATTGTCGGGTCTCATGTCTCTTATCTTTCTCTTGGCAATGCCCCATAGATTTCCTATGGGGTTCAGGTCAGGCGAGTTTGCTGGCCAATCCAGCACAGTAATCCCACAGTCATTGAACCAGGTTTTGGCTCCTTTGGCAGTGTGTGCAGGTGCCAAGTCCTGCTGGAAAATGAAGTCACCATCTCCATAAAGCTTGTCTGCTGAAGGAAGCATGAAGTGCTCTAAAATGTCCTGGTAGACGGCTGCGTTGACTCTGGACTTAGTAAATCACAGTGGACCAACACCAACAGATGACATGGCTCCCCAAATCAACACAGACTGTGGAAACTTCACACTTCAACACTTTTGACATTGTTGTTCAGGAGCAGCTTGACAAGAGGGATACGACATTTGAAGCCCATGTCCAGGATCCGTCTGTGTGTGGTGGTTCTTGATGCACTTACTCCAGCTTCAGTCCACTCCTTGTGCAGCTCCCCCACACTTTTGAATGACCTTTTCCTGACAATCCTCTCCAGACTGTGGTCGCCTTTTCATGACAAACCTCTCCAGGCTGCGGTCATCCCTGCTGCTTGTGCACCTTTTTCTTCCACACTTTGCCCTTCCACTTAACTTTTTATTAATGTGCTTTGATACAGCACTTTGAGAACATCCATCTTCTTTTGCAATTTCCTTTTAAGGCTTTCCCTCCTTGTGGAGGGTGTCAATGATTGTTTTCTTCACAACTGTCAGGTCAGCAGTCTTCCCCATGATTCTGAATTCTATTGATACAGACTGAGAGACCATTTAAAGGCTCAGGAACCCTTAGCAGGTGTTTTGGATTAATTTGCTGATTAGAGTGTGACACTTTGCGCCTACAATATTGAACCTTTTCACATTATTCTAATTTTGTGAGATTTTGATTTTGGGGTTCTCATAAGCTATAAGCCATAATCTTCAAAATTTAAACAAATAAAGGCTTGCAATATCTCACTTTGCATGTAATGAGTCTATATAATATATTATTTTCACCTTTTCAGCAGAACTACGGAAATAAATGAACTTTTGCACAATATTCAAATTTTTCGAGTTTCACCTGTATTATGGCATGTTAAGCAGGATTTTTTAAGCAGCATAAATGATCTCATCAATACTTTTCCAATGTTCTTCAATGGAGCTTGGAGCATCTTAATATGTTAAGTTGATTTTTAAATTGGTAGATAAAAGTTTTTATAAACTCTTGACAACACAGTTCATATAGCTTATTTTTTTGTACCTAATTGAAACTTAAATGTAGCACTGATATGCCCAGTGCTCTATAAATCCCTATTTACAGATTATTCCTATGGACACTTGATTTCCTTTTCTCTTATGATGGTTTGGATAAATCCAGACCTGGAAAGAAAAAATGTAGAGAGCACATATCAAAACTGATCACAAAAAGAAGAGGGTATGTCCAAGGAGGAAGCTGCCAGCTTGTGAAGCCTCACATATAATATGGTCTTTAATGTGAGGGCTGAGCATATATCAGCAAACTACGCTAGGTAGGAAAACATACCTTACCCACCTATGGTGGGGACCTGACTAACACAGATACACACGAACAACACTCACTGAGGATAGGAATGGTCTTTTCTTGCAAATTTTAACCATGCTCCTGGAAAAAAGAATGACAACCTTCTTACCTGCGCTTTCCTGTTTTGGATCTACTTGCCAACTCCAGATGGGGATTCTGAGCCTGGGACCAACTTCCAGTGCAGCAACCAGGACTTCTTGCATCGCAACTAACAGAAGTTACTAGCAATGGGGTAGATCCAGAACTACGGCCGTCTATGGAATTCAATGAACAATAGCTACTGCGCATGCGTAGTAACTATTGTACGTAATCTGCGTATCGTTTTGATACGTAGATTGCGTATATGCGGTCTAAAAGACAACTTAAATCTGGCTATTTATTTAACCATTAAACAGCAATACATACACAGTATGTAGTTACTCTGGCCTCTATTTACAAAGATCATTTTAGTGCGATAGGGCCAGTTTTCACTTCAAAACTGACCCTATCGCATTAAAATGAAGTTGAGCATATTTAGCAATACATACACAGTATGTAGTTACTCTGGCCTCTATTTACAAAGATCATTTTAGTGCGATAGGGCCAGTTTTCACTTCAAAACTGACCCTATCGCATTAAAATGAAGTGGACCATATTTACAAAATGTTGGAGCGGAGTTTTACACTCCGCTCCCAGCGTCAGACTAACGCCAGCTCAGGTTGGTGTTAGTGACAAGTATTCTGGCGATGTCCCCATATACCCCTCTTTTCCTCCCCCTAATAGCTGTTATTAGGGGGAG
>WWET01003484.1:0-14422 GCA_011038615.1 Limnodynastes dumerilii | reverse complement strand
ACACAAAATGGAGGTTGCTCAAATCAATTTATAAGTTAATATAGAGCAGGTGCTGTGAGGGGGTATGGGTACCTGGAAAAGAACGGCCCTATTTTGATAGGGCCGTTTCCTCTCAGCCAGTTTCGAACTGACTGGGATTTCGATTGCTTATGCCTCGATGAGGCAATTAATCCAAGGAGCACCGAACACGGTGCTCGAAAGGTAAGCCTGAAAACTACCCAAACCCTTCCCCTAATTCTAACCCTAACCCCTTCAATTACCCTAACCTTCCCTTCCCTGCAGCCTGACCCTAACCCTCCCTTCCCCACAGCCTGACCCTAACCCACCATCTCCCGCAGCCTGACCCTAATTCTCCCTTCCCTGCAGCCTGACCCTAACCCTCCATTTCACACAGTCTCACCCTGACCCTCCCTATCCCACAGCCTGACCCTAACCCTCTCTTCCCCTGCCCCAGTTCAGTATATGCCTCAGCGTAGTGTTCTCAATGCTTTTTTTTTGCCTCTCTGTGGTACCACAGCAAAAATAGTTCATACCCCACATGACTCTGATGCTCAAAAGGTGCTGATACTGCATACCACTGAGTATCTTCACTTACACCTATACTGTAAAGTGCTATGTTTGTACAGTAAGAGCTTCAGTAATTCATGAATTGATCATGAGTACAGTATAAATTTCTAAAATTTCCTAGGCATGCTTGTTCTTATTAAGGTAGCTTAAACATTTTGAAGTGTATATTTATGTGTTTCTCTACTGCACATGCACACCAAAAACTAAACGCATCTTTCAAATATGCCTAAGCAAAAAATATCACAAATCCCCCCACCCCCAAAAAAAAGGTAATTATAGGGCTTGAGGTCCTCATCATTTTAAACAAATAAAGCAGCTTCTACTTCTCTAAAGGCTGTGCATACATAAATTGATAATGCGGGCTGTGTTTAAACATTTTGGTAATAATATAACTCCTTTTAAGGGCTTTGTAGTTTTATTTTATAGATAAAAGGCTGGATCCAGACTTAAGAAAGAGCTTGAAATTAAGAGAGTAAAGTTACTCCTGGGCTAAACCATGTTGATTGCAGGGGAGTCATATTTAATCTGTTGTAAACAGTATTAGAGTTGAGAGGTGATATTTCCTATCCCAAGTCTAAATAACAATGTAATAGTAACGCTGGTCAGTATCTGTGTGCAGTAAGCAATTAAAAGATATATCCCTGCATGCAAAGAATACAATTAACTTGACTCCCCCTGAAATCAACATGGTTTTGCCAAGGTGTAACCTTTCTCTCTTAATTACAAGCTCCTTCTAAAGTCTGAATCCAGCCCAAAGTGATTAAAAAGGAGGAAAACAGAAAAGCCGCAGCAGATCATCTCAGGACTTTTTTCTCAACAACATCAAGCTTCCAACCACCTGAAACAGCTACTTTTTTAAACAACCCATCAGGATATAATTACCTGGATATTGCAATATTCAAGTACTCTCCTGTTACTTCTATTGACTATATTGGACCTCTAATAACCTTGCACTTCTTAATTTCCCATCTTCTTTATTTAACTTTTACATTCATGTTCTTGATTATTGTAATTACATGTGTTTCAATCGTTGTGTTCCTCTCTCTATCTGGTGAATTGTCAATGGTGAAGTTATGCTTGACTGCAGGACACCCAGCAGGTCGCGGCGCTCCTATGCGTACATGTAAGGGGGCTGGACAAGATGAGGGACCCAGTGAGGAGACAGACAAACACAGTGACAAACAGTGGATGAACCATGGCATATACTCGCAGAAACACACACCACGCACTCACAGAACACAAATGGAGTCAGGGAGCTGGAACACAGGAGCAAACACAAGAGGAGTAAACAGCAATCAGCCAAAGGGCAGAAGGAAGGCAGGAAGGGAGTACACTGGAGAACAAGGGGTTAAGCAGGAAAGGGCACTCAGGAATTAAACTGACTAGAACTGGCAAAGTACAGAACTGAGACAGTGAGATGAGCAAGGTAGAAGAAGCTATGACCAGAATTTAAAGGTCCAGTCTCCAATACGCTCCTGCTGTCAGACACACCTCCAGGATGATTAAGGTGTGCACTGATTACAGGCCCAGCTGGAGGCAGCTAGTGAGAAAGAGAGCAGGAACTCTGAATCAGCTCCCAGGAATGTAAACAGTTACACACTGCCAGTGACAGCTTGACAGCATGTAACACTACTTGAGAAAGGAAGACCCCTCGCAGACTTTCTCCACTTCAAGTTCATCCTCTCCTCTTTTAGCTCCACCCTTGCCAAGCAATCCTTTTTCAAGTTCCTCATCTTATCACAATTGACTAAACCCCACCGTCTCTTTGCCACCTTCAACACTCTTCTCTCCCTCCTCTTCCTCCCCTCCCTCTCTCTGTTTCTGCCTTTGTCTTTGCCACCTTCTTCATTTCCAAGATTGACTGCATCAGGAGCTCTAGCTCTTCTACTATCTCCTCTCCTTTATCTCTACCCTCTCATCTCTGCCCCAGCTACCCACCTATGTCTACCTCCACTCCCACCTCTGCTGAAGAAGTCCACTTCCTTCTTTAGTTGTCTCCTCCATCAACATGCCCACTTGATCCCATACCCTCTAATTTTCTCCAGTCTCTCCCTCTCTCCACTTGCTTTCAACTTGCCCACCTATTCAATTTAGCAATCTCCTCTGGCTTCTTCCCCTCCCCCTTTAAAAATGCTCTTGTCTCCCCATCCTTAAAAAGCCTAACCCTGACCCCACCTCACCCTCCAACTATGAACCCATCTCCTTTCTCCCATTCGCCTAAAACTGCTTGAACATCTTGTTTACAACTGTCTACTTGGCTACCTCACCAACAACTCTGTTTTGGACCCTCTTCAAGCTGTGTTCCGCCCCCTACACTCAACTGAAACAATCTCCTCTCTGCCAAATTCTCTACAACTCTCTACACCTCCTCTCTGGGTGACCTCATCAGCTCCTTTTGGTTGTTTTATTACCACCTCTATTCCGACGACTCTCAAATCTATTTCCTCCCCCGCCCTCTCTCCCTCTCTCCTGTCCAAAGTATCAGATTGCCTCTCGGCAATTACTATTGAGGACTCCACCATCTCCTCCTCTACCCAAGCCCACTGCCTTGGCGTCATCCTTGACTTCTCACTTTTCTTCACCCCCCACATCCATGTCCTATCACTGTCCTGTCACTTTTACCTCCGCAACATAGCTCTCAGCAGACCCTTCTTAACCACAGATGACACTAAAACGATTGTTTACTTTCTCGTTATCTCTCTTCTCGACTATTGCAACATTCTCCTCTTTGGGCTCCCTCTTGCTTCCCTACAAGCCATACTAAATGCCTCAGCCAGACTAATTTTCCTCTCCAAGTGCACCACATCCAGCTTTCAGAATTCTCTTCAAGCTCCTCTCCACAACTTACAAAGTTCTCTCCTCCTCCACTGCTCTCTACCTCTTCTCCCTTATATCCATCCATGCTCATGTCTGACCCCTCCGCTCTGCTGGTGACCAGTGGCTTAACTCCAAGCTGATAACTACCTCTCACTCCCACATCCAAGACTTCTCCTGGGTCACCCCTCTGCACTTAAACAACATATCAGGCAGTCTAACACCCTCCAATCTTTCAAACGCTCCCTTCAGGCTAGCCTACTCTTCCTTCACCTAAACTTACCTGCCCTCCCCATCTTTATCCCTGTGTTTTCTGTTTGTTCACCCTCTTCCACTTAGCATGTTAGCTCTTATGAGCAGGGCCCTCTTCCCTCCTGTCATCACCCCTCTACACTGTCCTCAATAATCCAAACCTTTTACTTTCTACTGTGTATCTTTCTCCTTATTCATCTGCTCCTACACACATATACTGCATCTTTATTTTCCATACATATTGTACTGCTATTTTTCTAGTATTTTATGTTTGCATTGTACTTGTATTCCTTATTTAGATTTATATAACCTGTCTGTTAATTGTGTTGTATATATAACTATTGTCTTTGTATGTCACTATGGATAGCATGTGGCACCTTATAAATAAATGTTAATAATAATCATTATTATTAAATCCTTAAATACTTTAACACTGGAGTGGACCTACATGCAACTTGGCCCCATAGCAAGGGTTCTAACAAAATGCTGGATTGGTGAAGGGTCTCGCAATCCCCCCTCTGGCACTTGCACATTGTGGTCACACAATGCACAAGTGCTGGGCATAGACTGCACAGCTGCAAAGTATCTGTTCTACAGTGGCCAGTCTACCCCACTGTCAGAATCTGACTTTTTAAATCCTTCCTATGTTGTATCGGCAGACTACCACTCTGCATACCCACCTCTTTATAGTTTCCGCCTGTGCAAAATCTGAAGGGATTAGGCATACAGTATCTCTTATTGAGTTGTAAAGTAGCACAAATTGATTGTGTTTTATTTACTCTAAGTTTGTTTTTCCTAATAACTTACATAATATAATAATTAGTAACAGTAACAAGAAAACACAAGGCCACACTTCTAATCAAATATATGAAATGTGTGCAAGTGTACAGTATATATAAATGGAAAGGTGCGGCCAAGGACCAAATGACCACTATGTAACTACAAGGAACAAAAGAGAGGCCCAGCACTTCAAACAAACATTATATAACACTATGGGGTAGATCCAGAGCTACGTACGCAAGTGAATTTATGCTAGCCGCTAGCATACAATCGCCCATTAATACTTACTGTGCATGTGCATGGCAGATGTTACGCCTCTTAACTCAGAGCATACAGGGCAGTCACGTATCAGTAGCGTAACAATGTTTGAGGGGGCATGCCAGCCATACGACACCCATAATTACGCTTAGAGGGTGGGGTGAGGCATTTAAATCTTACAGTATGGGCGTGCTTAGGCGCATAAGTTCGTGAGGGCTATACGTACATCAGTTGTTACGCTGTGTAAAGTTAAGGTAGGGTTTGGGAAGCGTAAGGCAGCCAAAGTGCGTACATGAGAGGGGAGTGCCTAGGGGAGTGCATAGTAAATACGCTAGAGTAAATACGCTACGAAATGAAACGTAATGGAATCGTAGCTCTGGATCTGGCCCTATGTGTCAGCACATAAATAAAGTATATAACATAATAACTGACTGGAAAGCGTTTATAAAAGTGTTGGACATTAAGGGTCAGATTTACTAAACTGTGGATTTGGAAAAGTGGAGATTTTGCCCATAGCAACCAATCAGATTTTAGCTGACATTCTCTAGTATGTAAAAAGAAAGTGAGAGCTAGAATCTGATTGGTTGCTATAGGCAACATCTCCACTTTTCCAAACTCTCAGCTTAGTAAATCTGACCCTTAAAGACTTATCATTCTCTACTATGTTTGCAAGATGGTGGAGACCATAATCCTATTCGTCTTACGCTTGTCATAAGCATATTATACATTATTTTAAAACTTTGACCATGCATCTAACATCTTTACATTTTAAAATGTATTACTCATCCCTTAAATATCAATCATTAATTTATTAATTCATTTTAAAAATAAAGCACAATAACAGCTGCTAACAACAACCTACTTATCTATACTTCACTATACTTCAGCACCACTGAATAAACTGGGTCACAAACAGATACATTTAAGAAACTGTGCTCTTATTATTTATTATAGATGTTGTTCAAGCACAAAGGAGCAGAAGGTTTTTGAGTGATTAATGACTTTGCATTTTTAACTATATATATTTGCTGCATTTTCAAATAAATACAGTTACATGATAGTGTTTACCTATGAATCAACAAAAAAAAAATTCACTTTTTTATATCTAGTCCTAAAATATAGGACCCACTCAGCTCATATTATATTGATCTTTTAACAACATATAATAACAACAAATGCAAAAAAAACGAAAAAAAAAAAAATATATGTTTCAAGTGCATACAAAGTCATTGCTGCAGTTTTGCGACAATGAATCAGTTGAGGAAGCCTCAATGGGTGTGTAAAATCTGAAATTGCTATCACTCTTAAAACCCTAAAGTGCCTATATATTTGAGGAAATTGATTATAGTCCTGTGAAAATGTACCCATGTGCATTAAAACCTGCTGGTGACAAATTACACTGTGTAGCAATGAAGCTGAATTTCCTGTAATGCCTTCAAAACCTACCATTGTTTTGTACATTGACACTCATTACCAGTATTTAGATTTATTCAGGAAAATGTCAGTTTTCAGGATTTTATAACATGAGAAAACAGGAGAAATATTCTAAATGATAGTTTAGCGACTGGAGAGTTTTAACATTCTCAAGTTCTAGCAGATTGCTAGCTTTTTGTGAATTAGCTCCATGTGTATGTATCCAGAGTTAAACCACTAATTGGTTGGTTTCTGTTGTTTTGAAAACATGAAATTGCAAGAATGCCTTCTCCTGGGACAGTGATGCATAAGGAGCTTAACATAGGAGACAAAATAAATAGATATTGTTGTTCTGGGACCTTACTTGTAGGCATTACTCTGACAGTATTCATAGCAATATAATTCTTTAAGAAAGTATTTTCTCCTTATTATTGTACATAGTAAATAACTCTCTTCCACCTCTAGCGTTGCAGAATATTTTACCTTAATAACAAACAAAAAACTATATTTTATATTTATGTTAGGAATGTTTATTTTTAATAAACACATTAGGGGGAATTTTATGGAGTACAGTTTTGCAAAGCAGTAGGGTTTTTGTACAATATTGAGCTGGTCATAAAGAACTACAAAGCAGAAAACTCATTGGAAATCCCTGTTTAGAAAAAAAGAACCCACCAGTATATAGAATTTTTGATGTTTAAGATACATGGGCAGGATCCTGACTTCAGGGTGCCTTACGGCCGCCTGAGGTCAGTATGGGCGCCATCGTAACGGGGAATGCACGCCCCCTGCACTCCCTGCTGTTGCTAGTAAATCTGGAAACTTACGTGTAGATTCCTACCCTAACTGTTACGATCAGGTTTGCGGCCTAACGGAAGCATAGCTGATCGTGACGTTGCTTCCCCCATCCCATCCCCTAATTAGCATATCTGTCTCCGCCTTTATGGCGGAGATACGACATGCGTACTGAGGGGGAAACCCCTTTTCGTAAGAGCCGGCTTACGTAACTTATGTTACGTCATAAGAATAATATGGGGGAATTATGTACAAGCTGTACGTAATTCCCCTAGCGCCCGTTCCTGAGGATCCAGCCCCATGTCTCCAGATTGAATGGTTGTCAGTTACAGCAAATTAGCAGCAGCTTATCAAACACACCATACTAACAAACTTCCCTATAATCATCAATATTAGTATGATTCTCTGCTGAAAGTCCACATGGAAGAGGGGAGTGCACGCCCCTGTCACTCCCCTCTCTCATGTGGGATTCTGGATACATACGTCCTGAACTCTACATTAACTTCTCTGCACGGATCTGCATCTGTCCAGGCCCAGATCCACGTGAAACTGCTGTTCCTCGCTCCCGGCCCTTCATTAGCATGCCTATCCCTACCTGTGTGGTGGGCATTAGGCAAGTGTAAGTGAAGGGCCCACCCCTTCCTCCTGACTTAGAAGTAACGTTAGCGAAACATCTGGCGTACGCATGCGCTGATGTTACTTATCGAAGAACTTACGCAAGTTGTGTAAGTTACCTTACTTACTTAAGTATGGATCCGGTGCAATACCAGTAATATTATTGGATATGTGGCCTTCATCTGCATTGTATAAAAAATAAATATATACATAAATAAAGCTGCAACGGCTGCCCCCAAAATAGGTTACCAATGCTACCGACGATGGTTACTCAAAATTGGTGGTAAAATAAATCACAAATAATCATCATCAAGTCTAGTGGTAGTGCTAGCCATGTAGTAGCACTGTTCATTTTATGTTATCTTGTACTTATCGTAACACACATACAAACTATATATTTCTATATACACATTTACAGTATTATCACAGTATTTTTCTTAGTATCTAGTATACATATATATCAATGTCTCTTTGGCAAAGCAGACATCTTACCACACATAGTTTAAAAAAGTGACAAATATAAAGATAGACGGAGGAATGTGGCTTCCCTGTCTAAAGGTCCGGAGACTGTCCCTGTATATTCTAGTGTCCTCACGTGCTTCACCCTGCCGGGCTGTGCTCGTCCCTCCTATTGTACCTCTAGCACAATAGTAGCCTCTAAGCCTCCAAATCAGTCACAAAAAGAACAGCAACTGGCTCTGTGGTATTAATAGGTGTGCACAATAGGGGCCATACGCTCGCACAGGAGTGTATGGCCGCCTAGCCCGCCCCCACCCTCATTTAATCTGTCCGCTGGAGCTTCTGGGAACCTTCAGGAAGAATTTGACATCTTCTGACTTTCTTAAATGCAGCCGGTCATCTGACATCTAGCCTCATGGACATTTCATTATAGCCAGGGGCGGATTGGGAAAATAAAGGGGCCCTGGAAAAAATTCTGGAAGAGGCCTCCTTTGGACGGGACCAAATAAACTCTGGGAGAGGCTAACCAGAAGGTAGGCGGGGCAAGCACAGTTATATTAGTCCCTGTCCTAAACTATAAATTGTTAAACATCCAACAGGCAGCACCCCGAGTATTTGTAGGTAAACTGTTAATTAGGTCTTGTATTGGAGGTAGTGAGAGTGTGGGATACCAGTGAGTGTATATCATTTATGTGACACCACCTTTACTGGAGCATTGTGTGAGTTTATCCTTCTACTGTTTGTCTTTTCTTCTACAAATTGAGTGTTTCTATATATCACAGGACTGTCGATGTTTTGTGAGTGTATATGTTTTATGGTATTATGATTTAATTTAATATAGATATATTATCATATTGTAATAACTTGGGCAACTTTGATTATTTAATTTGTTGTTATTTTATTACTGCATTTTATGTCTACTGTTTATGCGCTTATTAGTTTTTTCTATAATATATCTCTCTCACACACACAGTGCACCCCACATACATAAACACACACAGTGCACTCTATATACATATATATACACACACGCACAAAGTGCACTCCATATACGCGCACACACACACACACAGTGTGACACAAAATACATTAATTATATACATAAATTAAACTACGAACCTACCTTACACTGGATTTTGATAGATTCATTTCCTTTTCCTGTCGCATCTGGTCTGCAATCCTGGGACAGTGCAATTCCCTTGCATTATGCAGTACAGAAGAGAAGCACAGATCATTACTGACACTGACACACACACTCCCACAGCTACATATAACTGTTACATACACAAATACACATAACTACTGTCACACACATTTACACATAACTATTGTCACACACACAAATACACATAACTATCTATCCACAAAATACATTCACATTCTCTTGATTCTCCTATCCCTGTATTCTTTCTCTATGCCAGCAACCTCTCTCTGCATTGCCTCTAATCTCTCCCTTCCCCATCTCTCTAGCACTCTAATTGTCACTGATTGACATTTCTGATCTACCTATGAACAGCATAGAATAGCTGCTCATAGGTGGATCATAGACATCATTCAGTGACAATTCTGCTATTGCACACCACAACCCCTGATGTATAGTGCCAGCTGCCGCTACTATTTCCATAAAGGCAGCCAGCGTTTACAAATTAATAAAATAAAATAAAAAAAAGGATAAATTTGCAACAGGCCTGTGAATGGCATTCTCTCTCCCCTCCACCCGACAGCTCTGCATATACACACATAGGGCCTGATCCAGAGGTACGATGTAGCGCTGAGCATGCTAACACTCAGCGTTACATCGCTGCCCCCCCCGGCACTCCCCCTGTGTGGCGTATGGCCCCTTCTTTACGCCGGCTGAAGGCTACCCTTACTTCAGCCGGCGTAAGGAAGGGGCCATACGCTCCCACCCTCATTTAACTATCTCCCCCCGCCCACCTACACTAACCTGAAGGTTGGGACGCTTGGGGACGTCCCCTCCAGCGTCCCTACGGGGCCGCCGGGCAGATGTTTTCAGCCAATCTTACGCTTACGCCAGCCATCCTAGCGATGGCGGGCATAGGTCTGGATCAGGCCCATCATCTCAACCTCCCCATTCACTTTATCATCACCCCCACCCCATTCATCATCTCCTCATTCTCATCATCTTCCCCATTCTCTTTATCATTTCTCTATCACCTTCATTATCCCCCCCTCCTTTTCATCATCATCTCACCCTCCCCTTTTATCATCTCCCCATTCTTGTTATCATTTCTCCATCCCCTTCTTTATTTCCCCCTCCTCTTCATCATCTCCCCCTCCCCGTTCTCTTCATCATCTCCCCTTCCCCATTCCACACACACACACACACAAACACAGTACAGTCCACACACAAACACACAGTGCACTCCAAACACACACACACACACACACAATGCACTATACACACACAAAGCACTCCATACACACACATACACTCACATGCACAGTACACTCCATCATGCATACACATACACACACACACACACACACACCACTGCATAAACATATACACTCACATGCACACTACACATACACACACACACACACACACACACACAATTGTAACTGTTAGATCCTGCAGTCAGCAGCCCCGCAGAGACAGGAAAGGAGGAGGAACCCTCTTACAGTTACCAGGAGGTTGCCTCTGCCCCACTCAGCAACTGGCTTCCTGTTGCTCTGTAGCAATGACTGGGACCGCCCCTAGGCAACTGTAAGACGATCTCTCCTTCTGCAGGTGCCAAATCTGCCGTTGGTTCATTAGGTGCTGTGTCTCCCTCATTAGCTCAATTCTGATCCTGTACTGTGGAGGCCTCTCAGGTGAAGTGTGTTACTGAGAGAGGCCTCTGCAGTACAGGACCTGCACTGAGCCAATGACCGGGACGCAGAGCTCTGATCTGCAAAGATGAAAAAACAAACAAAAAAAAACATGTGCTGTGCTGATGAGGGGCCTCCATGCGGCCTCATGAGGGTAACCGCCTACCGGTAAAGTTCCCGGTAAGGCCTATTGCCAATCCGCCCTGGTGATCAGTGCGATACAACTTTTTGTGCTTGTGTTCTGTTACTTATTCTCCTTTCCTGTGCACTTTGTGTAACTGTAATACAAAATAGAAACTTGCAGTACAATGCATTTACATTTAGTGATATAAGCAGAACATTAAACTGTCCAATGTGCAAAATCACTTGTAAAGGCTACATTTTATAACTATTCCAGGGTTTATTTACAATGAAGAACTTTACAAGGAAAGGTTAAAGCAAAGGATAATACTATTAGATAAGCTTATTAATTGTGTTATAGCTGACAGCATACTTAAAACAAATTATATTTGCACTATAAACACCAACAGAATTTCTAGTATAACAATCTATATACTGTGAATCAGTTGAAATGCATAGTTTAGATATATGAATCATTCATATAAAATTCTGCCTTAAATGAACTTGTTGCCTAAATTCTGTCTTCTGAAACACCCTCAGGAAACCCATCTAAATTTGAGAACATGTAAAACTCCACAAAAAGAGTTTCCTTTATTATTATTATTATTATTATTATTATTATTATTATTATTTAAATCTCCAGAACTTCATGTGGTCAGGATCACTTCACTTAAGTCCTGACACATATGCTACAACCTTTCCTGTACTGTGATCAATGGTAGATTCCTGGTCATTCATATCTGCCCTCTCCTGTTTTGTGCAGTTGTGGTAAAGTTAAGAGTCTAGGAAGACTGAAACTCAAGCAGACTCTGATGACAAGTAAGTAAAATGTTTGTCTATGAAATTGGGCTTTAAGAAAAAACTGTATTTTAAATTAATCAAATGACTGCAATAGAAGATGAGGACATTTTTAGAGTAAATTTAGTCCAGAACAAGCATGGGGTGCTCTATGAGAACTAAATTACTCCAGCATAGATGATTCAGAAACCAACCACAATCTGTCTCCTGTGATGAGACATCTAATATTCAGAGTTTAGGGACACTGGGCTGGATCCAGACCTAGTTAAGTGCTTGAACTTAGTTACTCCTGTTGATTGCAGGGGTTTCATATTTCATTTGTTGCAAACAGTATTAGAGTTGTGAGGTGACATTTCCTATCCCAAATCTAAATAACAGTGTGATAGTAAAGTTTCTCAGTATATCTGTGAGCAGTAAGCAATTCAAAGATGTATCCCTGCATGCAAAGAATACAATTAACTTGACTCTCCCTGAAATCAAAATGGTTTATCCCATACCTCCCAACATTTGAGAATTCGAAAGAGGGACACAATTTTGGTAGAGGGTGTGTGTCTTGAATCACCCAGTGGGCATGTCTAAGAAAGTGGGTGTGTCTTGCATCACCCAGACCAGCGGGTCTAGTACTTGCCCCTTTTATTTAACAACCATCCATATGTCTGCCCCTTACTATTAGGTCTGCCAGCCCCTTATTATTTTTCCAGGATTCATATGTCCAGTCTCCATATCTGCCTCTTTATTTGTCCTACCTCCATGTCTGCCCCTTATTATTATTATTATTATGTCCAGGGTCTATATGTCTCCCCCTGTTTAGTCGAGTCGCCATGTCTACCTCTTTATTATTTGTCCTGCTTCCAATGTCTGCCCATATCTGCCCCCTAATGCCAGTGCCAGCCTCCATCTCCTCCCATAATGCCAATGCCTGCTTCCAATGTCTGCCCCCAAATGTCAGTGCCAGCCTCCATCTGCCCCCCTTTGCCAGCCTCCATCTGCCCCCATAATGCCAATGCCTGCCTCCATCTGCCTCCTATTGCCAGTGCCAGCCTCCATCTGCCCCCATGATGCCAGTGTCTGCCTACAATGTCTGCTCCATCTGCCAGTCCAGCCTCCAATGTCAGCCCCCTAATGCTAGTGCCAGCCTCCATCTGCCCACATAATACCAGTGTCTGTCTCCAATTGTCAGCCTCCATCTGCCTTCATTATATGCCAGTGTCTGCCTCCAATGTCTGCCCCCAAATGCTAGTGCCAGCCTCCAATGTCTGCCCTCAAATATCAATGCATGGCTCCAATGTCTCTCCCCAATTGTCAGCCTCCATCTTCCCCCAAATGCCAGTACCAGCCTCCATCCGCCCCCATAATGCCAATGCCTGCCTCCATCTGCCCCCTATTGCCAGTGCCAGCCTCCAATGTCTGCCCCCTAATGCTAGTGCCAGCCTCCATCTGCCCTCATAATGCTAGTGTCTGCCCCTAATTGCCTCCATCTGCCCCCATTATATACCAGTGCCTGACTCCAATGTCTGCCTCCATCTTCCCCTGATGTCAGTGCCAGCCTCCTTCTGTCCCCGAAATGCCAGTGTCTTCCCCCCAATTGTCAGCCTCCATCTGCCCCCAAATGTCAGTGTCAGCCTTCATCTGCCCCCATAATGCCAGTGCAAGCCTCCAATGTCTGCCCCAACTGCCAGTGCTTGCCTCCAATGTCTGCCCCCATCTGCCAGTGCCAGCCTCTAATGTCTGCCCACTAATGCTAGTGCCAGCCTCCATCTGCCCCATAATGCCAGTGTCTGCCCCAAATGCCAGTGTCAGCCTTCATCTGCCCCCATAATGTCAGTGCCAGCCTCCAATGTCTGCCCCCATCTGCCAATGCCTGCCTCCAATGTCTGCCCCTTCTGCCAATGCCTGCCTCCAATGTCTGCCCCATCTGCCAATGCCTCCCTCCAACTTCTGCCCCATCTGCCAATGTCTGCCTCCAACGTCCGCCCCATCTGTTAATGCCTGCCTCCAATTCCTGTCTCCAATGTCTGCCCCATCAGCCAATGCCTGCCTTCAATGTGTCTGCCCTATTTGCCAATGCCTGCCTCCAATGTCTGCCCCTTCTGCCAATGCCTGCCTCCTATGTCTGCCCACATATGCCAGTGCCAGCCTCCTTGTCTGCCCCCAATAGTCAGCCTCCATATGCAATGCCAGACCCTTATTTAATGAATTTACCTTTGAAGTCTTCTTTCCTCTGCGGCGCTTCCACTGCTGCTTGTCGTCGTCTCTCAGGCAGTGTCTTGTCTGCGGTCACGTGACAAACTGCTAATACAGGGCTCCCACTGACGCGGTCTACGTCTTTGAAGAGCCCTGCCGCCTGCCGTGTACAGCAGGCTTAAAGCGGCAGGGCTTAAAAAAATAAATAAACATTGAAAAATTGTCTAGAGAGTCAGGACAAGCTGGGAGGCAGGCGGGACAAATCAGGACAGTTGGGACCTATGTTATCCCAGGAGTAACTAAGTTCAAGCACTTAACTAAGTCTTAAGTCTGGATCCAGCCCACTGACTCTCATATGGTGGTGAGATTACTTGCATACTAGTATTGAAGGAGTTTTTCTATAGTGATAGCCTACACACATCCATTCATTTATAAAAAAAAACTGGTCAATACTGACTGAACAAACTGAGCTATTGTGGACTGTTCTTATCTACAGTTACAAAACCCCACATACAAAACCAAAGCCGCACGCCAC
>WWET01003483.1:163540-176421 GCA_011038615.1 Limnodynastes dumerilii | reverse complement strand
TAAGTGACTCCCAATATTCCTAGCCTTCCTAAAAACAATGCTAGGATGTGGGTCCAAAACATCAGATAAGATCCTATCGTGAATAAGTATGGGGAAATGTTGAGAAAATATATTTTTCATTTTACGTGATTGTGAGTTAAATTGTGTCACAAATGGTACACAAATCTTAGTGGGATTTTGTGAATTTATATTAGTGGTGGTTAATTTCTGTCTCTGCCAATGGGACCGTGAATTAGATAAATGTTCTCTCTGTATTGGGAACATTAGGTGTTGTCTATCTAACTCCAATACTTTATTATAGGCTGCTTCAACCAAAGGTTCTGGGTACTTTTGTCTATAGAAATTGTTTTTTAAAAATAGTTTTTTAAAAAATCACTCTGTTGAATGTACATTTCTGTAGAAAAACAGTTCCTCCTAAGGCAGAGGAACTGTCCGATAGGGATGTTATTTTTCCAGGCAGAATAGTGGCAACTATCGTAGTGTAGAAAGAGGCTAGAATCTACCTCCTTACGATAGTTGCTCGTTTGTAAGGAATTATTACACACTCTGACCGTGACGTCGAGGTAATTAATAGTCTCCTGACTGGATGTGTGAGTAAACTTAAGACCAAAGGTATTGTTATTAATGAAGGAAATGAAATTTGTAATAGATTGTGGATCACCCTTCCAAATAAAAAACAAGTCATCTATGTACCTAGCGTACGCGACCAGATTCGCCCTGAATGGGCCCTGCCAGATGTAAGAGTCCTCAAAACGGCCCATATAGAGGTTGGCATAGCTCGGGGCAAATCTGGTCCCCATCGCCGTACCATGACACTGTAAATAAAATGAATTGTTAAAAGTAAAATAATTGTGTTGAAGAATAAACTGAATGGAATCCAAAAGAAATTGCTTTAAATTATGATCCACACCATGGGTGGTAAGAATTTGGTTAATAGTATCCACTCCCAATGTATGTGGTATATTGCTGTAAAGAGCCTCGACGTCACAAGTCAAGAGCGTGTAATTATCCTTCCAATCGATGCTGTCCAAGAGTCGAAGGAAAGCCCCTGTGTCCTTCAGATAGGAACGTAATTTGACCACATACGGCTGCAAAAAACAATCCACAACATGGGAAAGATTGCAGGTAAGGGAATTAATCCCAGATATGATGGGTCTCCCCGAAGGTGCATTGATGGACTTATGCACCTTGGGGAGACAATAGAAGGTGGGGGTGGTTGGATGGGAAACAGACAGAAATTAAAATCTGATCCTAGTTCATTATTCAAACAAAAATTTGATGATTTGCTGGACTTGCATCTCAAAAACCATGCAATCACCAAAGACACATATAAATTTCTGTCTGTTTCCCATCCAACCACCCCCACCTTCTATTGTCTCCCCAAGGTGCATAAATCCATCAATGCACCTCCGGGGAGACCCATCATATCTGGGATTAATTCCCTTACCTGCAATCTTTCCCACGTTGTGTACGGCGATGGGGACCAGATTCGCCCCGAGCTATGCCAACCTCTATATGGGCCGTTTTGAGGACTCTTACATCTGGCAGGGCCCATTCGGGGCGAATCTGGTCGCGTACGCTAGGTACATAGATGACTTGTTTTTATTTGGAAGGGTGATCCACAATCTATTACAAATTTCATTTCCTTCATTAATAACAATACCTTTAGTCTTAAGTTTACTCACACATCAAGTCAGGAGACTATTAATTACCTCGACGTCACGGTCAGAGTGTGTAATAATTCCTTACAAACGAGCAACTATCGTAAGGGATTATAGTCTAGCCTCTTTCTACACTACGATAGTTGCCACTATTCTGCCTGGAAAAATAACATCCCTATCGGACAGTTCCTCCGCCTTAGGAGGAACTGTTCTTCTACAGAAATGTACATTCAACAGAGTGATTTTTTAAAAAACAATTTCTATAGACAAAAGTACCCGGAACCTTTGGTTGAAGCAGCCTATAATAAAGTATTGGAGTTAGATAGACAACACCTAATGTTCCCAATACAGAGAGAACATTTATCTAATTCACGGTCCCATTGGCAGAGACAGAAATTAACCACCACTAATATAAATTCACAAAATCCCACTAAGATTTGTGTACCATTTGTGACACAATTTAACTCACAATCACGTAAAATGAAAAATATATTTTCTCAACATTTCCCCATACTTATTCACGATAGGATCTTATCTGATGTTTTGGACCCACATCCTAGCATTGTCTTTAGGAAGGCTAGGAATATTGGGAGTCACTTAGTTAAAAGCCATTTGGCCACTAAATTCACCAAACAACCTTTGGAGGGCCAACTTTCTGGTTGCCTCCAAAACCCAAGGGTTTTTATTGTTGTAACCATGCACGCTGTACAACCTGCACATTTGTTGACAAAAAGAGTGCATCACATTTTTCTTCCACAGTAACCGGTGTTTCTTTTCCAATAAAAAATGTTATGAATTGCAAATCTAGTTTCGTTATTTACCTTCTTACTTGTCAATGCGGCTCACAATATGTGGGCCGCACCACTCGCAGTTTATCAATACGATTTATGGAACACCGTCGTAACATCATTAGGAAAAATGCTATGCACTCAGTCTCTAGACATGTCAACAATGTCCATCAAGGTAATCTTAATGTCATTACTGTCAAAGCCATAGATAGTTTTTTGTGGGTCTTCTGCTTTCTACCATTATTTTGTACTTCTGCTTTTTTGGGTTAGATTTAGGAAGCTTTCCATATGATTTATACCATTCGGTTGTATTGCGGGTCTTCTTAACAACCAGATCCGATATAACTTTGATCTATATATCTCAACAAATATATGCATGCCTATTTACTTCTAATTCTTTATGTGCACACATACATCATCGCATTTTGTATCTAAAGGCATTACAGACACACATCACTGGAGGTCTTTGTGTGTTTATATGGGCCATACCTCTCAACATCGGTTACATTGTTTATTCTCTATTTGCTTTGAACTAGTGCTATGCCAAATGGCCAGTTCGATTAATAGACGTATGTCGATTTACTCTAAATGTACATGTATATATCGTTATAATGTGCACTTAAAGGCACTTAAGACATATATCAACTTAGATCTTTATGTATCTGTATATATAATGTCCCTCCATGCCAATCTTTATCCATTTATGTATTTATTTTTTAGTTGTTTTATTTTATTTTATTTCTTTTTTCTTCCTTTTTTATTTTTATTTTTATCCTTATTCTTATTTCATTTTACTTTTATTTTCATTTTTATTTTTATTTTTATCTTTATTTTTATTTTTATTTATATATATTTTTTTATATATATTTTTTTATATATTTTTTTTATACTTTCATATATTTTTTTTTTTACTTCCATTTTTATTTTTTATTTTTTATCTCTACTTCTATCTCAAGTAGGTTTCATGCTACATAGTCACTATCATCAAGTGATATGCAAAATAATTATTACTCTGCATTCATGTATTAGATATATTTACGTTATGTGACTCCTAAAAATTGGAAAATTATTAGAAAGATTGTCATAGATGCCTGTTGGAATATGGTGGAAACCTTATAAAGATATATATATAGTGTATTTTATTTATCTGTTACCTATAACAGTTAACATGTGTCCATATATGTTGGAATGGAAATATTATATCACGTGTTTTTGAAGACACCCTGGACCCATATCTGATATCGGACTAAAATGAACAGTTCACATTATAAATACGGTTCAATGAACAATATAAAGCGCATATGGATTTTTGAGAATTTTGTATTTGCTTTTGGCTTTTGTGTGGTCTTTTATTGTGCAAAACTATTTTTCCTTGCCATTATAAAATTGTTATATCCGGGGAACTATGTGCATATATACTCTGCACATCTGAAACATGATTAACCTAATCAAGGACACCAGTTCTGTATAAATGTCTGGACGAATTCTTACTCCGCACTCTTTGAAAAAACCTGCTTAAGGAGAAACGCGTCAGGATGATTTTACCTATACTGGCCAGTGGACTCCAACAAACCTGTGTTTTTCTCCTATATCTGCAGCACTATTGACCATCCATTGGTTTACATATCTTTAATCGGGTTTTGGTGTTTAGGACCTCACGGCACCCCACCGCTTGTGGACGAGAGAACATCCGGTTGATCCGGACTTGACGCTTTGCTCTCTCCTGAGCTCACGGACCGGCTGCCTTGTTTTTGCCATCACGTGCATTATTCAACATCTACCGAGAGTTTTGTGGCTTTTACATCTCCACTCTCCGACACGCAAGGATAGACTGCCGGCTTATCTATCGTGCAAACACCGACCCGCAAGGACCCGCAAGTATCGATATATATATAACTATTCATTATCTATGGAACATTAGCAGACATACCATCTCAGCTATTTGAAGTTCTCATAGACCTACATATAAGGAATAATACCACCAAATTTCCATTTTAATTCGTTCTGTACAGAATCTTCTGCTCCCATTTAGCAGTGATAAGAATTTCAGCCATTCTATACCATGGTTCTATCTATTCTCTAGATGGCCTTCTGGTGCAATACTTTGCATGATAGGATTTATTCCAGGTTTTGTTGTTGCAGGGGTACACAGATGTGTGTACACCCGATTCTCATACCCACTGCCTATTTATTATCTTATATTATATTATTGTTATTGTTTCGCATTGTTTTTATATATTCGCTCATTGGTGTTCGTATGATAAATAAATAACTACCATTTATACTCACCTCCATAGCTGCGCTCTTTTATCTACTTTGAACTTATGGGTAACATATTCTTATTTCCCTATATTCTTTAGTGATTCATGCTCCCTTCACTGGATGTCATAATTCTTATAACCGCTGTACACACTACAAATAATGTTACTTATTATATACATAGTTATTTTCATGTCTCGTCTAACTAAACACGGCTACCTCTCCGGATCCGTCAATCAACCCCTCCCGAAGTCATGATTGGCTATGACATAATCCAATCCCGCCTCCGGTCTTTAAAAGACCTGTCAGTTCTGCCCGCGATTTGCCGCCTTGAAAAAGCCATATGCGAAATGCGCGTCGGCGTTTCACTCTGTCCTCCGTTGTCACAATATACCCGTGAACTTTGCAACCTGTTTATTAAAACTTAGTGGCACAAGTAGTCTCCCACTTACCTACTTATCTTCAGCATGTAATTCTGTTAGGCATCCACGGCATAAGATATAATGTGCCTAATAGAAAATACTAATTAAGAGACTCAACACAAGTGGCGCATGTAGTCGCCCATTTGCTTACTAAAGCAACATACTGAAATTGCCATCTAACCAGAATCGGACTATATATACTAATGTTTTGATATTAGAAGCCAATACTAATGAAATAAGTGCATGAATAGCCAACAGCAACTAAAAGATTCTACTATAAGTGGCGCATGTAGTCGCCCATATACTTATTATACACTGGATTAGATCCTGTTACTCATCTTGGGTTATTTTAAACATATGCTAACTATTGGATCTGACATATTAATACCAATCTAGACAAGGTAATATTGTTGCCTTTAACTACCCTTATACAGGGTTTTTTTTACTATCTATCTCATAAATCAAATCAAATAAAAGCAAAGTGATTTCAATCTAACTTATTCGCAATTTGGTTTTGTTTTGCAAATAAGTCACTAAATCCAGTTTCACAAGATATACCATACTTGTTACAACATTACTGGCTATTATATTTACCCAATATAACTACATACTTTGTAACGGACTGATACTAATATTACTAAACTCAAACCACTTTGAATGGTAACTTGGCTTCTAGATTTAATCTATTAAGGATGAATATCTAAAGACACAATATACTCCTCTTAACCTATATTTGTAATACTACGTCTTTGAGAGTTAGATGGTCTTCAGACAAGTATATTCATCTCATACCTATTCTTAAGACAAGTATATTTATCCAACACCTATTCTTATCAGGTGTGATTCTCCTTATTAAACAGGCTGCAGTAAAATATGCTACTGACACGGAGTCAGATATGTTATTGTTGATTTTAAACTATTTCCCTTACCCCTTTCACTTGTTTTAACATTCGCTCTTTTAATGCATACCAAATAAAACTTACGTTTTACTGAATGTATTAATAAAATTCAGGTCACTGGAGAGAGAGTGCGCACTAATAAGTCTACTAAAATTTTCTTGTTCTTGTATTTGAGGTCTCTAACTATATGTGGTACTTAGCTGCAACTATGTGGAAAACTATATGATAGTGTCTATATACTATTAACACAATAATCTCTCCATACCTATTATCAGTGCGAGTATTCCAACTATTTATCCTCAATTGTTTAGGAGTTACATTATATACACACCTAAAAAGTAGCATTTTATTAACTGTGAATCAGGTCCCATGTAAGCATCATAAAACACAATCCTGTAACCACAATAAAAAAAGAGCAAATCATAGCCGCTACTATACAATACAGGCAGCATCTTAGTCTCCACTATACAATTCCCATTTCATCCTAAAAACTGCTACACAATACAGCCTATACATCTTAGGGACACATACCTTACAGACATTATCGTAGTGACCACTATACCATACAGGCCACCATACAATACATTCTGCATCGTTCCGACCACTGTACAATAAATTCAACATTCTTGTAACTACAATGCAGTTAAAAAAGGCCTTAAAAACAGAAAACATTTGTAACCATAATACAATAGAAGCACAGCCTTGTAAGCACTTAGTTATCCAGTTTGTGTTTGTGTACAGTGTATATAATCATCCAATCTCTCCCCCTTATGTGTCTCAAGTCTCCCAATATTCCCCATCATGTCTCTGCAGCCCCCCAGTATTCCCATCATGTCTCTCCAGCCCCCCCAGTTTTCTCCATCATATATCTGCAGCCCCCCAGCATTCCCATCATGTTTCTGCAGCCCCTCAGTATCCCCATCATGTCTCTGCAGGCCCCCTTCAGTATCACCATCATGTCTCTGATGACCCCCAGTATTCCCATCATGTGTCTCAAGCCTCCCAGTATCTCTATCATGTCTCTGCAGCTCCCCCCCCCCAGTTTTCCCATCCTGTCTCTCCAGCCCCTCCTCAGTATTCCTCATCATGTGCCTCCAGCCCCCCTCAGTATTCCCCATCATTTGCCTCCATTCCCCCTCAGTATTCCCCATCATGTGCCTCCAGGCCCCCTCAGTATTCCCCAGTATGAACCTCCAGCCCCCCTCAGTATCTCCCATCATGTGCTTCCAGCCCCTTCAGTATTCCCCATCATGTTCTTTCAGCTTTCCTCAGTGTCACCCATCATGTGCCTCCAGCTCTCCTCAGTATTCCCCATCATGTGCCTCCAGCCCCCTCAGTATTCCCCATCATGTTTCTCAAGCCCCCCTAAGTATTCCCATCAAATGTCTCCAGCCCCCTCAGTATTCCCCATTATATGCATCCAGCACCCCTCATTATTCCTCATCATGTGCCTCCAACCACCCTCAGTATTCCCCATCATGTTTCTCCAGGACCCCTCAGTGTTCCTCATCATGTTTCTCCAGCCCCCCTCAGTATTCCTCCTCATGTGCCTCCAGTCCCCATCAGTATTCCTCATCATGGGCCGTATTCAGACCTCCGGCCTCATTGCATATGCGCCGGAGTTTAGCGATATGAACTACTGCGCATGCGCAGTAATTTCGTTACGCTATCTACGGTACTTTTTGCAACATAGATTGCGTATACGCAGTCTTAAAGACAGCGTATACGCAATCTATGTTGCAAAAAGTAACGTAGATAGAGTAACGAAATTACTGCGCATGCGCAGTAGTTCATATCGCTAAACTCCGGCCGCATATGCAATGAGGCCGGAGGTATGAATATGGCCCCATGTTTCTCCAGCCTCTCTCCTTACCTTTGTGTCTTCCTCCTCCACTGCGCTCTTCCTCCTTCATGTGTATACAGGAAATTCCTGTATGAGCTGCTGCAGCTGAGAGAGATAGATACAGTATGAGATAGATAGATAGATAGATAGATAGATAGATAGATAGATAGATAGACAGACAGACAGACAGACAGACATTACCCACACACACACACACCTTACCTTAAGAATCCAGTGTTCAGCAGTCCAGATATGCAGGAGAAAGTCTTCACAGATCAGCAGCCAGGGAGATCACATGACGCACTGTGTGTGGAGGAAGTTCTTCTAGCAGTGTGAGTCAGAGCTTGTTGCCAGGCTGGAGATTTCTCCCAGTGCGATGACTGATAGCTGCAGCTGTTCCACTGATACAGGCTGCCAGTGGAGATAAAACTACACTTGGATTGCAGGGGGCCCCTCTGAAGCTGAGGCCCATCACAGCTGTCCCCCTTGTCCCCCCCCTGTCGCCGGGCCTGCTTGGCTCATCCACTATCTCTCCTCTGACCTCCCTCTATTATTTTGGGTGCCTTCAACATCCCTGTTGATAACCCCCTCCCACTCCAGCACATCTAAACTTCTCTCTATTTCCTCATCCTTTGGCTTGACTCAATAGACCACCTCCCCTACCTACAAACAGGGCCATTCCCTTGACCTAGTTTTCACCCACCGCTGCACTTTGACTGACTTCTCTATCTCTCCTTTTCCTCTCTCTGACCACCACCTCCCCTCCTTCTCCCTCTCCTTCCCCCAAACCCAAACACTAGCGTAATTACTATGCACTCCCCTAGGCACTCCCCTCTGCCATACATATTTTGCCCATTTTCCGCTTGCCAAACCCTACCCTAACTTTTCAAAGCGTAACTACTGATGTACGTAAAGGCTTCAGATACGTAAGTGCCTGAGCACACCCATACTGTACGATTTAAATGCCTCCTCCCACCTCCGAAGCATAATTACGGGTGTCATATGGCTTTTACGCTCCTTCATTCATAGTTATGCTGCTGATAGTAGGCTGGTACATACATTCAGAGTTACATGGCGTAACATCTGCCGCGCGCATGAGCAGTACATACAAAACTGCATTTTTACGTCTCCGGTTAGTGTAAATACGCTAGCATACATTGCTCAGGATCTACCCCATATATCTAAAATTGGTGTATTTGGCATTACATTCTTCTAGAGTTACCATATACGAGTTAACATGCATAAGCTTCTAAATATGTAACCTTGGGCCAGATCCTAAGTCACGTACACTAGTGATTTTACGCTAGCCGCTGACGTAAAATTGCCCATTAATATTTACTGTGCATGCGTGCGGCAGATGTTATGACACGTAACTCTGATCGTACGTACCATCAGCGTAATTCCGAACAAAGGGGCGGGGGCATCCATACGACACCCATAGTTATGCTTTGTAGGCGGAGGGAGCCATTTAAATTGGACAGTATGTGCCGGGTAAGGCCGCAACGTATGTAAATCCATTACGTACATCAGTATTTACGCTTTGCAAAGTTAAGATAGGGTTTGGGCAGTGTAAAACGGTCAAAGTACGTAAGAGCGAGGGGAGTGCCTGGGGTGGTGCTTAGAAAATACGATAGCATAAATACGCTACGCCTGTAGGTCTAGATTTACCCCCTTGTGTCTAGGTTGTGGGCAAAGTTTTAAACCTGCGTGCGCAGTAGCTACTGTTTATTGAACTACCTCTGTCTATGGAACACGGACGTAGTTCTGGATCCGGCCCACTGTCTGTAGACTATTGGTCACTTTTGTTATTCCAAATAAAACTGGCTTGAACATAACAGAAACCTACTGGAACTAAACAACCCAATGACAATAGTCAAGTAAATGTAAATTACTAACAAATATTGTTGTGAATATGATTTGATCCAATTTTAGGAAAACACTAAACATTTAATATGATCTTACAGTTAAATATCTGTTTGTAGTTAACTAGATCCCTATTTACCAGAGAACACATGATTATATGCTACAAGATCATGTTTCTATAACATCCTTTCTTCAAGTGGCTATTAAATGCATCAATAGGAAGGTAGATGTTTTATTTAATTAGATCATGTCTCTAAATTGTTCATTGCTATTGTTTAATACTGTCTGAAAGTCATAAGTTCAGTTACATAACTTTGAAAACTAAAGAACCTTTAATTGACATTTGAATACATATTAAATAGACATTACAAAACATTATTAAATGCAGATTGAAGAAAACTAAATATCAGGGGATAACAAAGTTTATCTTAAATGTATTAGTTGTTGTTACCTGGCATACAATCAGTGTTATTTTAACACATACCATTTAAGTAACATTTATTTTCTTCATATTGTGGCATTAATATGTTTTTTTTTTCACTGCAGTGCAACATGGAGGAACAAAATGGATCCTAACCTTATTAAGAAATCTTGAAAAAAACATGGGCAGCTTCTGTCAATGTATTTTTTTACATTTATTTATAACACTTTTTTAACTTCCAGTCTCAGACAGCTGCCCGTGCATGCACAGAATGGTTGCCATCCACAACCGCGCTGCATACATACCAAACGGGTGGGTTTGTTGTGATCGGGGGTGGGTCTATTCGATAGGGCCGTTTCCTCCCAGCCAGTTTCGAACTAGCTGGGATTTCGATTGCATATGCCTTGAGGAGGCATAGCAATCGATCCACGGAGCACTGAGCTTTCGATGCTCCGAAAAGAAAAAGTCTCCCAATCCTTTCCCTAATTCTAACCCTAACCCTCCCCTCTCAATACCCTAAGCCTAACCCTCCCTTCCTGGCAGCCTGACCCTAACCCTCCCGTTCTTGCAGCCTGACCCTGACTTACCATCTCCCGCATCCTGACCCTAATTGTCCCTTCCCTGCAGCCTGACCCTTACCCTCCCTCCCCTGCAGCCTGACCCTAAACCTCCCTTCCCCAAACCCATTCTGAAAATAATTATAAACTGGTGAGTTTTCGAAATAGGGATATCCAAAAAGGAACTTTCGATTGTCCCTATTTCGGGTATGAGAAGTTCTAACCGGGGACTGCAACCAGTTGTGGTCCCCCTCCTCCTACATCCTTGCTATGGGGCCCAAGTTAGTGCATGTCTAACCTGGATGTTTACATGTATTATTACATTTCAACATTGCAATATTCTTATTTCATGTAAATAAAATATACACAATACCCTGTAAATTAATTTCAATAGTTGAATATGCTGCACAAGCGAAGGCCCCTAGACTGTATCTATTATGATAGGATAGTTTGGTCGGTGGAAAGCTACAAATATAATATCCTTGTAGGGTCTGGAATAAATGCACAAAATTAAAGTTTGTCTCCAGTGGCAATTGTATAGGGAGGCAATTGCATCTGTAATTTCTAAAATCTACGGTAGCAGTACACTGATGACCTGTTGGAAACAATATGCTGACTTCATTCTCCATACACAGTGATAGTTTGCAAAAATATAATAGAATCCCTGTATTCAAGCGTTCATTAAGTTCACTTTTATTCCTTTTAATAACTGAATGCTAACTTATTATTTTAGCTATAACACTGTAATTTTTAATTTGGCAGGAAAATGAAATATAGAAAAAGGTAGCTATTAAAGAGAGAGAGAGAGAGAGAGAGAGAGAGAGAGAGGCAGACACAAAAACGTCTCTCACACAGCACTATCAACTGTTTACTAAATGTACACCACACAGTACATTACACAGATTATCTCACCTGCATGGCCTAGACGTTATGATTGGTATGACACAGGAGCTGGCAAACTTTAGCCTGGGGGGCAAGCCCACAGTGGCGGCCCATGAGTTAATGACTTGTCATTAGGATAAACAATATTTCTATGGTGATTCAGTCTTTAGGAGGCTGCACCACCTTTGTGTGTTTTATGGCTGCCTCCCTGTTGGTCTAGTGAGGCCATATAGTTCACACACAGACTGATATCTAAAGCAAGCATGTCTTTCATGGCAAACGATTTGGCCCTACAGGCAATGTCAGACTGGGGCATGGGGGGCACCAGGGGAATATTGTGATTGGGACCATCACATAGTTAAAGGGTCAGGATAGTTTTCACACTGTACCCTGCAAATATTCTATGGCATCAGCTGCACCCACAGACTGCTTCACCAGCTTAGTGTGACAAGCATATATTATACAATTATATCACAGTTATAATAACCCAGTAAGTATCTCATTGATATACGTACAACACAGACACATACTAGTGACCACCATACAAAGATTATGTATGCAATAGAAACTACATCTTAACTACTGCCACACATTACAGACTGCATCTTAGCTACTGCCATACAATACACATTTTCTTGCCCCTGTATGTCTCCAGCCATCCTGTATGCTCCTTATATGTCTACAATCCATTTCTGCCCCTTATTTGTACCCAGATATCCATTTCTTCCCCTTGTATGTGCACAACTACACATTTTTGCTCCATAAATATGCCCTCACATCCTATGGTAAGCTGCAGATTCAGCACTATCATGAAGTGAGATTGCTAAAAATGTTAGAGCTGCTAATTCACAGGATGTGATGGAATACCATGTCTGTATTGCTTACCATAAGATGTGATGTATACCATGTCTGTATTGCTTAAGGAACACGTCCATTAAGACTCCAGCCTTAGTGTCATAATTTCATTGCTTTTTGGCGTTTGAACGGTAAAGTTTTAAAGGTTTCTATGTTTTGTGTCAATGCAAGAAACCTTAATCAGACATGTTAAACCGCAAGGTTTTTTGTCTATGGAATTATATAGCTTTTTATAAAGCTAATATATTTGCTTTTAACAACTATATGTGCGTGTGTGTATATAGATAGTGATTTGTGTGTGTGTGTATATATAGATAGTGATGTGTGTGTGTGTGTGTGTGTGTGTGTATATATAGATAGTGATGTATGTGTGTGTATATATAGATGATATGTGTGTGTGTATAGACAGTGATGTGTGTGTGTATAGATAG
>WWET01003483.1:133624-145444 GCA_011038615.1 Limnodynastes dumerilii | reverse complement strand
GGGTGTGGGGGCTGGGGGGGAAGATATCTGTCTGTCTGTCTATCGTAGTCTGTTCAGGAGTCAGGTGTTCACTATAGCCCCTAATGGTGGGGATAGTCTGGGCTGCAGACACCTGGAGGTCGCGGCCCCTGGCAGCAATATGTTGCTATTGGCAGAAGGACTACTGCAGCTACCAGCAACAGGAACGAGGAGAAGGTGGGTGAGATGAGACTTACACAAGATGGGAGCACACCACCCAAGAGGGGTGAGGACAGGAGAACACACAACGGACAGGGAGGTGGCAAGCCACTGACAGACAAGAACTGACAAGACTAACAAGGGCTTTTACACTAGCAAGCATACACACTATCAAAACACAATGGTAATCACAAAGGTTAATGAGGGAAGGCAAAAGGAGGGGGAGACAATGGGAGCAAATAGGAACAAATGGGGCACTCAGTAATCAATGAAACAAGAAGCTAGGCAATAAAGATAAGAGGTAAGAGAAGAAAAAGAGCAGGCACAGACAGACAAGCTGGAGCTTTAATCAACATGGAGGAAGGGGCTGGTGGTACCTAAATAGAGGCTAGATGCCTCTGATAGGACAAGGGTAACAGTGGCTGCAATTGCAGTTGTCCTGGCAATGGCCAGGACGCTATGGAAGAGAGGAGAGTGTGCGCCCGCCTCCAAGGCTCTCTACATGGCTAATTTGCATACCGTCATGCCCATGTGCCGGTATGCACGTCGGAGAGCCGGAGAGAAGGAGATGGCTGGCGACATGCGGTAAGCAAGTTTACATGCCATTCTGACGGTGTGTAACACAGAGAGCCAGGCTATCATGTGATGTCATTTGGACTGGATGTCAACCAATAAACGAATATGACCATTACCTTTCCCTGGTCAGGATGCAAAAGGATATAATACCTTGCCACACTGAAATTCTGGACTAGCCACCAGGGGAGGAACAGTAAATGGTGACTATTCAGTAAATGGTGACTATTTAGATTGAAGTTATTTCTGGTATAGTGCCAGACCTTCCAGGTAGACAATAATAGATAGATTTGATAATATCTCCTCTGAGATTTCCTGTATATATGTATGAAGGAAGGAAATCAGAGACTGGTCCTAAAGGAAAGACTGTTCAACGGGAGTGTTAGCAGAGGCCTCCCACCGGTGTAACCAATCCCGTGTGAAATGCAAAATCCCAGCATGGCTATATGATCTTAGATACGGAAAGTTGATACTCCCATCAGAAGTCATTTGCTGCAGCCTAATTAAACTTATCCTAAGACGTTTACCCTGACAAATAAAAGTTCAGAATGTTTTGTTGATACTCATCAGTTGTTGACAGCAGAATGGGTAGCATCTGAAGAGGGTATAGCAGCTTGGGGAACGTCACCAATTTTATTAAGTTGACTCTCTAAGGATAGGAATACATTATATGATTCCATGACTTAGGATCTAAGGAAGCCTGTGTGATACGGCCCATATTGAGGTCATATTGGGGGTGATTCAGAGATGCGATTGCGAAAAGATCGCAAATATACGCACCTTAGGTAAGATCTTACCATGTTCCAGCCCTCTGCATAAACAGTCACTCCCCTTGCAAACAGCGGTGGATCTTAAAGTTAGACCACCATTGACTAACCCTAACTCTGCGCTGTCATTTGAGATCTTAAGTGACGTAGTAGCGTTTATTTAAGATCCTAAGTGTCAGCCCGCGCCCACTTTCCCTCATTTCCCTGCCTCCCCCCGCCCATTTTCATGCAAATCCTTAAGAACTTAAACCTTCGCAGCACATAAGATCTTAAGTGCTTGTGATCGATTCAAACTTACGCTCCTAGCGAATTTACGCTCCTAACCGCTACGTAGACGGCATTGCACTATTACTACGCATGCGCAGTAATGCGAATTTTCTAAGATCCTAAATATACGCTCCTAAGTGCCATGGAAATCGTATCTCTGAATCAGCCCCATTGTCTGTATATATTTTTAGGTAATAGTGCTACTAGACACTGAAAAGAGATATGAGCCCATGAAAGATTCAATTCTGTTCACCATCTTGGACAAGTTTCCGGACCCAACATCATAGCTAAGGAATTTCTTGATAAAGTTTATTAAATAGATGTTTGCCATATATAATATTTAGACTTTCACTCAATTATTTGACATTTCTAGATAGTTTCTTCCCCCAAACCTGTGGAACGGCAATGGGTATAATCTGTGCACCTCGTTTTGATCATTTGACCTTGGGCAACTGAAAGAATGTTCAAATAAATAATAAAAGCAAATAACATTAGGGGCCAGATTTACTAAGCGGTGACGTTGCCTATAGCAACCAATCAGATTCTAGCTGACATTTTCTAGTCTATAATAGGAAAGTTAGAGCTAAAATCTCATTGGTTGTGATGGACAACATCTCCACGTTTACTTTCCTGCAGCTTAGTAAATCTGGCCCCTGGAGTGATGTCCTTGAAAGATCGTAATGACAGGTTCCAATTTCCAAAGGGGGGAAAGCAGAGCTGTCACCTCTTATTACTCTGTATGTTGGATCTGGTACTTATAGCAATAAAGAAGCCAAAACATAAACTCTGATTTGATTTTATGAAAAATAGTTTACAATAGATTTCTAATAAAACATCTTTAACGTATTTAAATTAGATTTCTAATTTGATCCAGACCTCCGCACGCTTTCCGTATGTGCAGGGGTATATCAGTCTGCAGTGAACTCCCCTCTCTTGTGTGGATATTGTGGGACTTATGCTGCCATAGAGCAGTCTTAAGTCACACAAGTGGATCAGCCATCCGTCCGACCGCTGATCTGCTCATAAATACCTTAGTCCCACCCACACTGTACAATTTAATATCTTCCCCATGCCTACCTTAGTGGGCGGAGTGGAATCACAGCCCCTTTCCTCGCAATATCTATCTTACGCACGTAACATCTGGAGAGTGCATGCGTTCTCCCCTCAAAACACCACACTTATGATCTTTGCGTGCGTAAGTGGGGTGACGTTCACAGGTCTGGATCTGGTCCTTAATGTGGAATATAATAGTTTGATTTACAAATGGGGCCTCACAGAATGCAGGTAGCACTTATTTATATATAAGCCCCTGGCAGGCTGTAACTGGGTGAGGGGATCAATTAACTTTGCTTTTGCTGACTTCTGTCTTGGAGAAGTATTGAGCTGAATTGTGATCATTCTTAGGAATTCACCTATGCGAACCCTTGTCTGTCTCCGTCATTACAGAAAGAGACTTGACAGGTAGTATTTCCAATGAATTTATTGAAGTTATAACACGGAATAGGAAATGTAAAGCAATAAGGGATGATAACAAGAAGTGCTGTGTAAGGAGCATTTTAGTGACATTAGGCCTGATCCAGACCGACGCTCGTCTGCGTAGTGTATTAACGCCGAACATCCCACCGATGCACGGCAATAGGCACTCCCCTTGCTCGTGCCTAGTTTAGCTTCCATACGCTTGGCAAACCCTACCCTAACTTTTGTGTTCATACCCGCGGCCGTCCGTACGTTCATTGCGTATTAACGATGCTTAGCACGCCCATACTGTACGTTTTAAATTTCTCACCCCGCCCTCGGTGCGTGGTTACTGATTTCGTATGGCAGGCACACCCCCATGAGCGGTTATGAATAAGGCACATACGCTAAGATTTTCAGAGCGTAAAATGAGCTTAACATCTGCCCCACGCATGCGCAATAAGTACAAATGGCCATTTTTATGCTTACGATCAGCGTAAAACCGCATCCGAGCGTAGGTCTGGATCAGGCCCATTATGACAAGAGTCTAGGGGAAGTATATGCACATTACAGTTAGTTGCACAAACAATAACAAATCAGGCTGAAATCCCTTAGGGTAAACCTCAATCCACAATATGTGAAGTTATGTTAATAATATGTGGAGCAGTACTCACCCGCTCCCGGGTGCAGGGATGCGGCCCCAGGTGATCAATGGCTGTCTCCCCGGTGGATCATGGTGAATCTGCCAGGATGCACTTTGAACCAATGGGGAGGCAGCACGGCGGGACACGTGGACGCAGACGCTGTCCAATTATGGACAGTGCCTGCGGGCCAATCAAAAAGAGGAAGGGGCAGGCCATTAACTCCGTCCCTGCCAGGCAGCATAAAAGCCGATGGAGCGGAGCACAGTAGTTGACGGGATGGCAAGGAAGAAGAAAGAAGAGGATCCAGAGAAGAACCAAAGAAGAAGCCCCGTGGCAGCAAGGAGAAGACCAGCGGGCAGAAGAGAAAGAAGACGCCGCAGAAGCCCCGCTGCAGCCAGGAGGCGGCCAGTGGACACTGAAGACCAGCAGCAGCCTGTTACCCAGGGGACGCAAAAGAGCTCATAGGCCCCTGGGTAGCAGGTTAGAAGCAGAGGAGGCTGTCCCCTACCCCCAATATAAGGGCAAGTCAACAGCCTCTAACAGCTCTGTAAAGGAAGGCGACAGGCAACAACAATTGTTGAATCTCCTCCTGAGGCTGCTGATACAGGTATATTAGGTACCACAAATATGATAACACACACAGGATTTAACATGTCAACTTCAGCCATATGTCCACTGTTTTGTTGGTTTTTAATAGTTCTATTGTAGTTCGTTTAATAAACAATTTTGACTACTGTACCTACATTAGACAATAGTATAGCATTACATTCAATACCTCTGTATAGTTAAGCATAACCAGACATAAATTGGTATATCGGATCCCACATTAAAAAGGTCTCTATCACTGATGTAAATTTATTACTTTGATGCTATTACTGACTGACACTGTGTTGAAGGTTCCCAGAACCTTGAGCTATTCAAACTTGTTTTCACCATGTAATTTCATTTGCCAAAGCTGTGTGCTATTTCCTGCTAGACACATGCATGGAAATCTATGTAGAGCTTGTGTCTTTGTGAGGATGGATACTCTGACCAGGTCTTCCCCTATCAAGAGCCCTTGGAATCTCAGTGAAGAAAGATAATTGTGTATTCTTAAAAGGCAAACCAGAAGGTCTGGAAAGCCATCTGTTTAATATCTCCTAATATGTCAGTGATAACTATTTGTAAAATTGTCAGCCAACTTTGTAACTCTAGCCTTGAGCTACACTTTGAGGTCGTTTACTGAGTGTAAGTCTCTGATAATTACACTTCTGATTGCTAGAGGTCACTATTGTTCTCAAGCCATCCCTAAGTTTGGCCCTCATACAACATACTGCATTTAGTGGCATGTATCTCGGAAATAATTTCTCAATCAGGCAAAAAAAGGTACTTTTTGACTGAATCATCATATTGACTAATCATTTGTGATCCAAATCAGCTTATTAGATATAACTATTGAACTTCAGCTTTAACACCATTACATGATGCTGAAGTCTTAGAATTTCATAATCTGAAGATTATTACACTAAAGACCTGGGATGCACAATCTAGCTTCAGAAAACATTTAATTATATCCCAGCATGAAAATTGTATGCAATAATGGTAATTAGTTGTCAAATTTGCCTAAAATATCTTCTGCTTCTCTTTCCTTCATCACAGAGAAATTTTATGATTCTCATTTACTAGCCATAAGGGTATGTTGTATACTTTTGCTAATCAAAGATGGTAAACTGACATGGTCCTCCCTGTATATGGAACCCAGTACACCCAGAGCTTTTATGCGTTCTTCAAAGCAATGATACCGTATAACCACTTTATAATGTGAAGCCAAAGAATTTTTTATTCCCAACCCCCCAAAAAAATGATTAATTAAATCTATCCTCTTCTATCCACTAATTTTATATTATTGGAATTTGCTATAAATTAATCTGACTGATATGTAGTCCTATGTGCTTTACGGGATAAGAAACAGGGGCTAATTGACCGCAAGATTGGCAAAGACTTACTCAGCTAGTAATTGTTACACTATACTTACTTTCTGTGTTGTGCCACCCTCCTGGTATGGACAGATTTTTGGATAAGTCTAGTGCCTCTTCTCCATCTACTCCATCAAAAAATACCAAAATGGCAAACAGACCCCCCTTTGCCTCCCTTGTGTGATAACTCGCAAAATAGCCCCTTCACAAGGTATTCAAGGGATTAGTTTCCCTACTGCAGAAGACACTGCCAGGGAGATATCTAAACTAAAAATGGCTCAACTAGATAAAAAGTTTGAAGATCTCCATGCCAGGCTGGATACTAAGCTATCAAAAACTGATGCTAATACATCACATATATCGGTGGCAGAACAGAGGGTTAGTGACGCAGAAGATAGTGTCACCTCTCTTCAGGCTTCAGACTCAATATAATTTCAAACTATTCAAGCCCTTACTAATAAAATTGATGATCTGGAGAATCGCCTGCTGTGCAATAATTTGCGGTTTGTAGGGGTTCCAGAATCAGTAAAGGGCCAGGATCTGTCAGATTATCTTTCTAGATTAATCCCTCAAGCTTTGGGAATTTTTGCCCCTGATCCCATACCCCCGATAGAACATGCCCATAGCCTTGGACCAGAGAGACCTAATATGTGCAATGGTTCGAGGCCAGTTATAGCATGATTCCTGGACTTCCAGGATAAAGAGAGGATATTAACGGCCTATAGACAGAAACAACATTTACAGATTGAGGGACAAAAAATCTTGGTGTTTCAGGATTTTTCAGTTGAAGTATCACAAAAGCATAAAGCTTTTTCTACAGTATGTTGCATGCTACACTCACAGAATGCACGTGAGAACTAACAGGTGGTTAATAATTCATTAATTCTTTTCTCTTTTTCCATTATTCTCTCCTTGCTGGGATTTAAGGTCAATTAATATTATTTAGTCAATATGGTTGAGAAAATAGCCCCTTCAGCCCCCTTTCTTTAGAATTTGTTGAGGGAACTTTCTTTCCCTTCACACCTATCCTAATACCATAACGGACCCACCATGGTTATACTTCTTTTGGTTTGTTTTCAAAAAATTAAAAAGTTTTGTTGACATTGCATATGATCTAAAGTCTATTGGTAAATATTTATGACAATACTAATTGTGCATTACCTGTCTTCTGTGTAACATGGTATGGAGAGAGAAGCTGTACTCTGCGTAGCCTTGAAGCTGAGGTGCTACTTGGTGTGTTGTTGGAGAAACCCCCTTGCCGAAATCTATTTGTGACATCCTGGATCACCATAGGGGTAGGATGAATGCATCACTATTACATAACACAACAAACACGCCTTCTCCTTTGTCTCTTGGAGTGATCTCCTGGAATGTGGCTGGCCTAAATAGTCCAATCAAAAGTAGAAAGATTTGTACTCATCTTAGGAAATACCGCCTAGATGTCGCCTTGATTCAGGACATCAAGGCGACATCTATGCGGGAGGAGGAGGGATCAACTTTGCATGCAAAGTGGCTGGCTGATTGTAGATCTGCATCTTTTCATTCCAAGTCTAGGGAGTATATTTACAAAACGCGATTTTAGAAAAATCACCTAAAATCGCGTGAGTTGCTGTGAATATTATATCTCTGTATTCACTAACGCTAAACTCAAAAGAGTTTAGGCCTCTTGAAAATCGCAGAACATAAAATCACCATTGTGATTTTTTCAATGTTACACATACAACTCACTGTATTCACAAAAGTCGTTTTGACAAAGTCGCAGTAAAATCAACATTAAATCGCCGTTTAGCAATTCGCCCTTGGCTTGAGACGATTTAGTGACAATTCACCCTGCGAGCCAGAAAAGCACATGTCAATCTAGTTGACATGTGTTTTCCTGTGTGTCAAATCCGACCGCAGCATGCTTGAAAGCCTTAGCCATGATGTGCTAATAGAACTACAAGGCTAAGCATTGCTAGACTTCTAACTGTTGTGTGTGTAACAAAAAAAAAAACAGACTGCACCAAACATACATTAAGACATTAATCGGGCCTGAGTGTAACTGACAGCATCATTTATATAAAAGGCTACCCCCTAGCAACCGAATGGTCATTAGGAGCAGCACATAAGAAGAAGAAGGAGCCAGTCCCTGACGTGTCAAGTACCGAAGAGGCAGACGACCGGACCAGAGCAACGGGTATGTCACTGCAATCAACCGGACGACAGTCTCCAAGCAACTTAATAAGATTCTACTCATCAAGCAACTCTTTCCAACAAAGATGACAGCAAACGGTGAGTGACAAAAACTTTTATTCTTTTAATACACCACACACTATATACATACACAGTTAGTATAGGACACGGTGGTCACCAGACGTAAGTGCAAACATTAGGTGACATTATTAGTCAGGGAAAATGTTTTTTTACATTCACACTTAGATTAATGTGTTAATGTATGTTTGGTGCAGACTGTTTTTTTTGTTACACACACAACACACAGCGCAGCATGGTTAGAAGTCTTACCAAGCTGACGCTGATATTACTACAAGGCTTAGCCTTGTAGTTCTATCAGCACAGCATGGCTAAGGCTTTCAAGCATGCTGCCCTTTTTAATTTTTTTTTAAACACGAGCGAGTTGCCGCGATTTTTTCTAGGACAAATCGCAGTGCTTTTCTATAGAAAATTTAGCCCTTGCAAAAGCGCTGCAACTCACGGGTGTTTGCAAATCCGCAGTCAAATCGCAGCTAAGTGAATTCGGTGAATTCACGCTGCAAATCTCTTGGGTGTAGCGGTCTTATTCAGTAAAAATGTCCAATATGAAGTTCTAGAAGAAGTAAAAGACCCAGAGAGTAGATTTCTTCTGCTAGATGAAGTCATATGGCATACTAAATACACACTTTTAAACATATATGCACCTAATCATTGCCCATTAAATTTTTTTCAAACTATTCTGCAGCTACTGGTAAGTAGACAAACACATCAAATTATCATGGGTGGTGACTTCAATACTGTGAAATTACCACTCAAGCTTGGAAATATATCCACAATTTTAAATTGGTCCTCCAGCTCTGTGATCCCTGGCGCCTACTAAACCTGACAGCGCACGACTTCACCTTCTGGGCTTGTGTTCACCAATTTCCCGGATTGATAACATATCGATATCGTATTCACTACTTCCATTACTAGAAGAAGCAAAAGTAGGCGACATTTTAGTGTTAGATCACGCCCCGGTTCTGATTTCGTTGACCCTTCCCTCCTGCTGTAGGACGCTTATGGAGATTTCCAGGGCACTTATATACCTCACAGGAATTTAGATCATATCTGCTTACTCATTAGACAAACTACCTCGATGACAATAGACCGGATCCAGATTTAAGATCGTCAGGTGATTTACGCACGCAAGGTATGCGCCCTCCAGATGTTACGCTAGGATTACTATAGTAATCCTAGCGTTTAAACAATCGGACGGAACTTTGGGAGTGGGAGAAAAAGAGACCTCTATAGGCCAGAGTAGCAGGTGAGGTGGTGTCAGTGGGGGAGAGCGATGTTTCGGTGAGAGCTAAGAGGTTAAAGGAGTTAGAGATGAACAAATCATGTATGGCTGGGAGCTTGTTACAGATGGATCTTGCGTTCCAGAGGGCGCAGGAGAAGGGGAGGGTGGGGAGAGTGGAAATGTGGATGAGGTTGGCAGGGTTGGAGGGGGAAGATGATTGGGGTGGGGGCGACGGCAGGGGTTAAGATGGGAATGGGACAGGGAGGGGGTGAGGGAGTGATAAAGGGAGCAGGGTTTAGAATATGTGAGCTACAAGTCATGATGTGGGGGGATGAGTGAGGATGTCAAACAGAGAGGTCAAGGTGATAGATGTGGAGGGCACCTGGGCAGTGAGATATGGTGATGGGAAGTCAATCAGAGTACAAATACAATAGGAGTGGTAGGTAAATTAATATCCAAAAATAGGAATAATACAGTAATAACAATGATAAAAATAGTCATGAAAAGTAGAAAAGTCTGGATGTAAATATGCAGTTACAACTCTGACTAAGATATGTATAAGATAAATAGATAAGATATAAGTTAAAGTAATGTGAATAAACTAGTAATTATATAATAATAATAATAATAATAATAATAATAAAATAAAATAAAAATAATAATGATTAATAGTAGTCACTCACCTGATTCAAACTCACTTATGTTTGCAAGCTGTTTCACTTTCACGTCTGTATTGACCATTTAGATAACCCACTGTTACTTTGGAATGCATCGAAGGCTGTAATGATGGGAAGAGGAAGGAATTTGCCCGGGAGAGGAGAAGTACACCAACGTCAGCACTGGTCCTGGGAATGAGTGTTGGTCTGTAAACACAGGCGGTGTTTACAGACCAACACTCATTCCCAGGTCATTCAGTTGAAGTTGCACAAGAGTCCGAGCCCTGATGGCCTGACTGGGGAATATTATAAGATTCTACAACAAGAAATGGTACCCTGCCTTTTAGACCTGTATCGCCACATTTTACGAGAGGGCTCATCCTGCCACTCATTTAGGCAAGCCTACACCACTTTAATTTTAAAGCCAAACAAAGATCCTGAACAGGCGGACTCTTATTGCCCCATTTCTTTAATAAATATAGATGCTAAAATTCTATAAAAAATGATGGCCTCCAGGCTTCAGGCTATTCTTCCGCAATTGCTTCCGGAACATCAAGTAAGATTCACCCAGGGTAGACACTCCGTGAAGGCTGTAAGGATGGCGATTGCGGCAGTTACACAATCCCACCTACTGAAGGACAGAGGAAGCACGTTATTGGGCCTGATCCAGAACAACGCTTTGGAGCGAATTTACGTGTGGCGGAGATGTAAAATCGTGTATTTGTAAGTACTGCGCATGCGCACCATAGAAAATACGCTCAATAGCGTAGCGTAATTGTAAACTTATGGGCCATTCACATATATGTTGCGTAAATACTTACTTGTGGGCGTGCCAATTTTACATGCGTCCAAAATACATATGAAATACGTGAAGTAGGCGGGGGTTTCTATTTAAAGTGTACAGTATGGGCGTGCTTAGCTGCGTAAATTCGTCTAGCCCATACATACGTGTGGGTATGACTGCGGTTACGTTGGAAAAAGTTAAGGTAGGGTTTGGAAAGCGTATCTTGACAAAATACGTACGCTCAAGGGGTGTGCCGAGGGGTGTGTAACGAATTTACACGCACGAAAATACGCTACGCGAATAAATGTACGGCAAACGTAGTTCTGGATCTACCCCAATGGAGTCTTGATATGTATAAAGCGTTCGATTCAGTCTCATGGTCCCACTTATGAGAAGTTCCCAGATTCCGCAAATTTGACCCACTATTTGTAAATTTCATAAAATACTTATATACAGGACCAACAACATCCCTTTTGATAAATGGAGCGAAAAGCAACCCCATCTGTATTGAGAGAGGCCCTCGACAGGGCTGTCCCCCCTTCTTTTCAATCTATCAATAGATTCTCTGTTAAGGACACTCAGATTTCAAGGAGTGCGAATTGGTAGAGCTGAGATTAAATTATCGGCCTTTGCGGAAGAAGTATTACTGTACATTGTCAATCCCAGGACCTCTTTGTCATTAATCCTAGAATTATTAGAAACATTCGGTGCATCTCAGGCTTCCGGGTTAACATGACCAAATCTATTGCATTCTTTTTAAAAAAAAAAGGGATCTCGAGACCGGGATGGGCTAGGTGATTTTCTCTAAAAATTGGGCTCAAAAATATTTTATATGTCTGGGAGTGGACATACCCAAAAATCCTGCTCATATACAGTCAGGTGCATAAATATTGGGACATCAACACAATTCTCATATTTTGGGCTCTATACACCACCACAATAGATTTGAAATGAAACAAACAAGATGTGCTTTAACTGCAGACTTTCAGCTTTAATTTGAGGGTATTTACATCCAAATCAGGTGAACGGTGTAGGAATTACAACGGTTTCTATATGTGCCTCCCACTTTT
>WWET01003483.1:60067-93792 GCA_011038615.1 Limnodynastes dumerilii | reverse complement strand
ATCAGGCCCATTGTTCAACAGGTAAAAACAATGGGCTGGATCCAGACTTAAGTAAGTGCTTGAACTTAGTTACTCCTGGGCTAAACCATGTTGATTGCAGGGGAGTTATATTTAATCTGTTGCAAACAGTATTAGAGTTGAGAGGTAATGTTTCCTATCCCAAGTCTAAATAACTGTGTGATAGTAAATCTGGTCAGTATCAGTGTGCAGTAAGCAATTCAAAGAAAAATACAATTAACTTGACTACCCCTGAAATCAACATGGTTTAGCCCAGGAGTAACTTAGTTCAAGCACTAATTTAAGTCTGGATCCAGCCCAATGATCCTTAAATTGTTATTGCTACTTCTATCTTTCTACTATACTTCTACTCTTTCTACTATAAGTTCTTTTCCATAGGCAACAAAGAAACTGATATGCCTTTCTCATTGCTTTGTTATATTGCTTACCTACCTTTATGTCACCTGGAACATTAACTCTTAGATCCCTTTTATTGTCAGTAGTTAACAATTTAGTTTGTTAATTTTATATCCAACCTTTGGGTTTTTGAGCCCCAAGTGCAAGCATGATGGCTCAGTGAGTAGCACGTGTCTCACAGTGCTGAGGTCATGAGTTTGATTCCCAGGCTAGGCCTTTTCTGTGTGGAGTTTGTATGTTCTTCCTGTGTCTGCATGGGTTTCCTCCAAGTGCTCCGGTTTTATCCCACACTCCAAAAACATGCTGGTAATTGGCTGCTGAATAGATTAACCCTCATCTGTGTTAAAGAGCTTAGAATGTAGCTCCATTGGGGGAGGGACTGATGTGGATGTGAAATAATCTCTGTAAAGTGCTGCGTAATTTGATAGTGCTATAAAAACCTGATAATAAATGAACTGTAGTTTCCAAGCTCTTAACCATTTTCCAGTGTTACTTGATCATCTGTCATATCGTTTTGCATTTGTTTTGTTTTGCCTATACTTTTACATTACTTTGTGTTGTCTGCAAAATATATACTTTCCCCTTTATTCCATGTATAACATTGCCAATAAATATATTAAATAGCACTGGTCCAATTACAGATTCCTTGGGCACTCCACTGGTAATCCTAAGAATGGATTTCGGATTCCATTTACTACAACTTGCTGTGGTCTATTTTACAACCAAGATCTTATCCACCCAACCAACTTTGAATCCAATCACAAGTTTTATAATGTATTTATCATAATTTATGATTATTTTTATTATTGATGATTTAGTTGTACTAGATACACTAATGTCTACAGCTACCCCTTGTTCTACTTGCTCATCAGGAAAGGATGTGCATTTGTTCAAGCAGCGTTTAAGGGAAAATACAGTTACCTAAAAGAAGGGGAGTGAAGTCAAGTGGGAAGTGATGGTCATGCACTGGTTATTAGTGCTTAAATAAATTGAACTTGTTATTTCTTACTCCTGATGACAAATATAACAATTAATGGTCTTAATTTAACTTTGTATTGCTGGTTCATTACAGGGAAAATTATCTGTATGAACTGTGTATGCTGAGTATGAGTGTTCAGAGAATGAGGAGTGTATGCAGGTATGAAAGAAAATGCTGTAGGTGAGGGGTAACGAAAGATGCAGCAATATAATGAACATACTATATATGAGTTTCTAGATGACACAACACCTTAGAGACAGAATGCTAAAATAGATGACTGAGTGGTTGTGTGATTCAGCCAGTCAATGGGAGGCAGAAAGTGCATCATGCCAACTGTCAAAGAGTTCCAAGGATACACCTCTATCTATTATATTCGTATGTTCTCCTCCCAGAAGAAGGAGTGGAGCAAGGGGGTGCTATGGGCCTGATCCAGAGCTACGGCCGGCGTCGCTAGTACGGCGGCCGTAGCTCTAATGCGCATGAGGGCGCGGTTAGTTAGATACGCACGTATGGAGTCATTATATGCACGGAAACGCACGCTTAAAGATAAGGGACTTGTCAACCCGTCCGTGTGAGGGGAGTGTCATGGGTGTTGCCTAGCAACTTCAGTGCGTATAACTGCGTACTTTTTTCAAACAGATCTCTGAATATGCCCTAAGTTCCGTACGATTCTTGCTACGCTAGGGTTACTATGGTAACAACTGGAGGGCGCATCCAGTCACATCAGGCCACTAACACACTTTGGGCCTGATCCAGAGCTACGGCCGCCGTCGCTAGTAAGTTAGGGTAGCCTTCAGCCGGCGTAAGGAAGGGGCCATACGCCCGCACAGGGGGAGTGTCGGCCCAGAGCAGCGATGTTACGCTGAGCGCTACAGCGCTCAGTGTAACATCGTAGCTCTGGATCAGGCCCTATGTGTCACAGAAACTAGGTATATTTTTTTATATAATGGACAGTATATATATATATATAAACACACACACACATTGTTATGAGAGCGGTTTATCAAGATGCGGAGTCTAACTATTGCCCAGCTTTATACCATAGCCCCTGATATTGGGGATGGATTTGATAGCAGGCCCTGGCCCCCAGTGATCACTTTCTATGGTAACCTGATACACCAAGCCCCTTTATCAGAGTGAATTCCGACTACCCTCTTGGGTCACACACAGTGATCAGACACACTGAAGATATGGAGAGCTAATATGACAGAGTAATTGCACCTATAGGTCCCAAAATAAGGAGTAATGAACAGACTAGTGGGTGTTAAACAAGGGATCGGATAACTCAATTCTAAGAGCACCAGTGTGTGTAGATGGTAAACAAAACAAAGTATACGTGCAAATAGGTGGTAACACTCAAGCACCCAGAATATAAGGGGGATGGTAACCCCTAAACACACAAAGGATAGGTGCGAATAGATGGTAACACTCAAGCACACCAGATATAACTCTGGGGAGATGGAAACTCTAAAGCACAAACAAAACTAACTGCAGGCAGACGGTAAACCCCTGCACACACAGAGAATAAGTGACACTTAACCAAACAAAGTATAAGTGCAAGGAGATGGTAGCATTCAAACACACCAAGGGCCATTGCCCAATGCGTGGAACACTGAAATACTGCACGTTGGAGCCACAGTGGCCTGACTAAGGGCATGTAACACACATATTTCTTTTCCCACTCCTTTCTGATGGACCAGTGGAATACTGAGTGTGAGGTAAGCTTTAGCTTTCGTACTAGTTTTCCTTTTCATTTATTAATGCAACTGAGGAGGGTAGTATATCCATGTAGATTTATCATGTAGTAAAATGTTTATTATAGTTTGGATTTAACATAAAGGTCATAATTTTTTTGAATAATAGCAAAAACATCCTATCCCAAGATTTATGATAACATAGGCTTTTTTTTTTATAACTGCTATGAATAACATTGTTTTGATATTGCTGTCTTAGTTGGAGAAAAATAGAATAAAGGAATAAACATTCAATTTTGACATTGAACACTACTTAGTAATTCAATGACCCTATCCTATGCTAATCAAGGTTAAGGTTAAGATTAAAAACAACCTTGGCACTATTAATACAGATTGATGGTAGATATTACAGATTGAAGTAGATCTGAGTAGGTCCCTTTAAACTGGTGTGGGAAATTTTCAAGATATGAAGTAGATCTATTAAGTTTCATGTTTGCTTCACGCCCAAGGTTTGGCCCAGATCTGAACAGCAAACATACCAGAATAAAATGACCAGTAACAGAACACATTGTACATAAAGAATTATCAAGACTCTTATACACCTCCCAAACAACGCTATAATAGATACATATCCCATCATTCCTTCCTTTACTCCCAAGATTGTAACATTTGTTATTTCCCTATACAGATGCACTGCAGTAAGTACCTACCTTGCTTCTAGATGCATCGGCCACTTTGGAATTCCATGTCTTTTGCCTGTCACCAACAGCCAATGTTATTGCCCAATTATGTTTACATTTTGAACAGATGGAAAAACACACTGACCAAACTTTAGAAACTTTATTGCATCAGGATTGGCATCAGAAATTATGTTTACCAGAAATCTGGTGAAAGACCGACTAATGACTCCCTGGCGTCTGTTCTAAACACATACACTTTTCTACTTTGAACTCACATTATATTTTAAATCAAAGTCTATACATGGAGTGGAGATGGGTGAATAGTTTAACTTTAAGATATCACTATTTGCTGATGACATTTTATGGCCCTCACACAATCACACATATCTTTGTTATCTTTGTCTTTGTTTTTTGCCAGGTTGTAGAACTTCTTGATAACTTAGGTGGAATTAAAGGAATTAGAGGGTGGACGGCCTTTATGGATATAGAACTTTGTTGCTTAGTTTTCCACCTTATCCAAGTCTTCTAAACTAAACAGTCAGTATATGGTCTTACTAAGACATGCACACCACCCCATAGCTGGTATTCTAATAAACGTGTATTTCACACTAAATCTGAACTGACTTCTTTTTTCACCATACTAAGAAACCACATATTCCTTCAGAAGATCATTCCACCCTGATCTAAAAGTTCAAATCTGCTTTAACTCCAAAGCAAAAGGTGTCCACATTTCAAGACCATCACTTGATAGTGTTCTTCGTTACAGCAAATAAATACATTATTATACTTTTCACAATAGTCTAGACTACACACTTATTTTTTCAAGTGAAGAGTGAAAATATTTTTATACTAACATCCATTCTGCAAAAAAAAGCTTTTTTTTTTATCCATACTATTATAATAGTGCATATTCTGTCTTGTAATTATCATACACCGAATAAGTATTGCTCAGAGTTGGTCATTTGTATTGTTTGTACTGAATGGTAAAATAACGTGAGTCATTTACAGAATCTCTCTCATGCACACTTTATACAGATAGAGTTAAAAATAGCAACAAACTTGAATGTACTTAGTGCAAACCCCTCCTGCATCTTGGTGTTCATCAATGATGAAATGTTTCCAGAGGCATTGTCTGTAAGACAGTAGTGCTTTATTGGCTGAAATCCAGTAACTGAAACTGAGAACTTCATTCACTACACATAGGAACAAATTTCGAAGAATTCCAATGACATCTAATAGCTTATATTTAACACTACTAAGTGCAATACCAGCACAGCACTTATAGCTAGCACACTAGTCACAGAGCAGCTACCTTCACCATTGCTCACCAAAGACCCTGGAAATGGCTGTGAGCCACAGGATAAAGTTGCAATATGGGGCAATGTTTTTTGCATTGCTGGGAAGTGTGCTCACCTGGGTTAGCACTTTTGTACCTCTGTGGAAAAACCTGAACCTAGATCTGAACGAAATGGAATACTGGAACATGGGACTGTTTCAGACGTGTGTTGAACAGGATGCAGTAGAGTGCAAGGATTTTGATTCGTTTTTGGCAATGCCATTTCCACTTAGGATGTCAAGAATTCTGATGCTTCTCTCAGATGGATTGGGGATCATTGGTCTCATAGTTTCAGCCATGTGTTTGGATTGCCTAAAGATTGGAGAAAAGGACTCTAAAAGGAAACTTGCACTTTTTGGAGGAACATTATTATGGGCCTCTGGCATCATTGCACTAATCCCAGCCTCATGGATAGCTTATGATACAGTTCAGGAATTCTGGGATGAAACAATTCCGGAGATTGTTCCGAGGTGGGAGTTTGGAGACGCTATGTTCATGTGTTGGTTTGGCTCTTTCTTCCTTATATTTGGGGGTTCATTGCTGTTTGGCTCAAAGCTGTGTTTTGTTGAACAACCAGATATTAGAAGTATGGCTAAAAACACTCCCAGACAACTGTATGAACCTGCATCTCTATCAAGTAGATGTCCTGATCTGATCATCTGAAGAATATGGAACTGAGCATAAGAACATCCTCGCTTTATGCTCCAAGAGGACTAGAAGACTAAACATTTTCTAAAATATTTACATATATTTAATCTACAATGGAAGTTGCTTGAATGCCCATATGCAACACTGTAAGCATTGATAACTCTTTTGCTGAGTTTCTCTACTTATTAGTTTATTAGACATGGCAAGCATGCTGTAGTATTTTTTTTTTTTACAAATTAATGTTACAAATCTCAATTTTTAATATAAATTGTTTATTGTAGTACAATTTAATTTGTTAGTTACTGTGTAATGCAATACAAACATGTACTACTTTACAAAGTATTATCCCTTCTGTATTTAAGTATTTTTGAATAATAATATATATGATGTCACTGCCCTTAGACATATGTTTATCCTTATTCATTGTAGAAAAATGTTCCCAATCAAAAGAAACCATAAATGCAAGAAACACATTACCTTTCCTTTGTATTATATCCTAATTTCTCCATGCACTGCTGTCTTCTGAGTCTTTGTCTGATACAAAGCTTTCATGTAATAAAAATAGGGTCTATGCAGCTTGAAAGAATATATCATCAATATATATATATCTCTGATGTAAACAAGGCTCTCGGGTCAGGCATTTTAGCTGGTAGAAAAATAGTAATGCACGGAACAGAGCACCAGAATGAGAGAACAGTGCGTGACTTCTTCAAAACAATTACTAACACTAACAGGATTATTCAGCATCAGTCACCCATCTGTTCTCTCACCCTCACCCTGTGTTCCAGCTCAGTCTTGTTCATGTGTCACGCCACCTACAGTAAGGAGAGAAATATTTTAGAATCATTTTACAGCCTTATTATAATCTCTCTTGATGAGGAAAAGACTCACTTACATAAACTTGTCTTGCATCATACTTCAGAGAAAAAAAAAATATACCAGTTAATTATGTTTAGATTTGTGTTTTTTCTCAGATTACATGTTTAGATTGTTAGAGCCCTGTTATTCCATCTATAATTAAGTAAAAATTAGAAATTGTAATGAAAAACCTTTCTGTAACTGCTGACTGTTGAAGTATGCATTGTTAGCTTGTAATGTCCTTTCGTTCATTTACTGAGTGGTCATTAAAGTATTTACAAGGGTAGTCAATCATTTTTAGTTAAAACATCTTTTAAAATATCAATTTAAAATAAAGCATATGCGCAGACATGGGTGAACACTGGATGAGGGTGACAGCTCACGCCCATGCACCTAGCAAATGTGTGGTGCCATCACCAGATTGTGCTTCCTGCGTGCGCATGGGATAGAACAGAGATTGCCAGGAGGCCATACTGTTTCAGTGTTGGACCAAACCAGCTGCATAGTGTCTTCACCTTGTTATGTAGATCAAGTCCCAAATATTCCATTAGCACTAACAATACAAAGCCAAATAGAGAGCAAGTTTGGGGCACACAATACAGAATTTACATCCTAAAACAGACAAATGAAACATATATACATTGTGGGCTGGATCCAGACATAAGTAAGTGCTTGAAATTAGTTACTTCTGGGCTAAACCATGTTGATTGCAGGGGGAGTCAAGTTAATTGTTTGCATCCAGGGATATATCTTTGAATTGCTTACTGCACACAGATACTGACCAGCTTTACTATCACACTGTTATTTAGACTTGGGATAGGAAACATCACCTCTCAACTCTAAGGGCCAGATTCAATTAGCTTCGCAGCAGCGTATTTTGTGGTGCGAAGCTAATTCTGCGAATTTTTTTGGGGTGAATTTTATGCGCACCCCATAGAGGAAATATGACTCCCCTGCAATCAACATGGTTTAGCCCAGGAGTAACTCATTTCAAACACTTACTTAAGTCTGGATCCAGTCCTGTGTCTCTTTTGTTGATTAAATACTAACTATTTGAACTTATTACTACATTGAATTGGTAAAGGGCCACATAATGCATCCATGAAGTATATCGCTGCAATACAGAGTAGTCATGTTAGGCAGTGGGTTATATTTTCATTGGTTAGAAAAAATTGTAACGTTGCATGATAAATATTAAGGATGTTAGAAATCTATTAAATGATTACAGTGTACTATGGGTAAAGCAGGTCTTCTGTAATAAATGACTCAAGAAGCCTTGCAATATCAGAACATGTTTTGCAATTTATTCCTGGTGTACAGTATAGTTTCTTTGTACATATGGGCCTGGTGCATCCTAATTACTACTTAGAACCCTAACCCCAAACATAACAGCTTTACTTTAGTTACAAGACATTAAATATTGCTGCTGTTTTCTACATGTCATAGTAACATAGTTGATGAGGTTGAAACCTGTTATGGATCTCCTGCGATCCTTCTTTTATCATTGAAATGGATCTAGATAAAGTAACCTCCAATCTGTTGCAAGACGAAAATCCTATTCCCGGACCCATGAATATCCTCCATTTTAATTGGTAAACGTGGGTGCACTTTTGAGCTAAAAATTTGTCTAACCCTTTTTTAAACAGCAGGGATTTTTCTTTCTTTCTTTATTTTTCCTGATTGCAACAGTTTGGAGGTTGCTTCATATGGATTAACTTCAAATATAAAAATAGGGATCGCAGGAGATCCAAAATAGGTTGAACTTGATGGACTGGTGTCTTTATTCAACCTCATCAACTATGTAACTATGTAAACATATCAAGTGAATCTGCCATTACAACCTTCCCTGGCAGTGACATCCATAACTTGACTAAATGTTCTATCAAGTCACATGAACTGCAAACGTTATTGAGAATAAACAAGCAAGAATATATCCAGAAGGCTGTCAAGACTTTTTACAGAATGAGGTAGCAGGAAATAATTTAATAAAACAATAATAAATAAAAATGAAATAATATACTTACTATTGGAGACTGGAAACGAATACAAAATGTGTAATCTTCCTTTCGTAATGCTCTGTGTGCTGAACCTGTTAATAATATATTTGTTTCAAATATAAAAATATGATATGCACATATCATTCAGAAAATAGCTTTAATGATCAGGGTTATAATTAATTCATAATAATGTTATATGTCATCCCTTCTGACTAGGGCGTATTTCTCCATACTTGCTGCCCAATGATCCAAATGAACTGTTGCTATATAATGGCATCATTTCCAGCTGACAATATCAGTTGACGTGCTATCTGCTTTAATACGCCGTTTGTTCACCACTTTACATTGTTGTATAAATAGTTACATAATATTTGCTTGAGAACAGATTTAGCAATATCCCCTCCCATATGGAGAAGAACGTAATTGCTACCACTCAAACGGCTACTTCCCAGTCTGTCTGTTTCCATTAATTGATCCATTGGATTGCATTTCATTTGGTAACACAACTCTTAGTATAAGGAAAGTCAGTAAAGTTATTTTTGTAATTAGTACATTATTTACCCAGAGAAGACAAAAATGGCATTCAAGTGGTTGTTCAGGTTACAGACTGCACACCGTTCAGTTATTGCCTCCAGGCCTATACAGCAAACTTTCTGTATTGACTTTGACTCAACTGAGAGACCAACCACAATGATATGCATTGTGATTATTAGCTCAAATTATTACCAAGATAAGTCTTCCTCCACCCCACACACATAACAAGAATTGGAGGACCAGATCCAAACTTCAGACAAATGTGTTTTCTGTGCAGTCAGATCATAAAATGTTCTCTTTTTGCAATCTGTGCATATGTACGCATCTGAGTGTGTTGCGAGTCCCCGCTGCGAGGGCTCGCATTGCGAATTAGGGACAGACGAAAGTTGCTTTTCCCTATTTCGAGTGAGAGCGCCGTTCAGTTATTGCCTCCAGGCCTATACAGCAAACTTTCTGTATTGACTTTGACTCAACTGAGAGACCAACCACAATGATATGCATTGTGATTATTAGCTCAAATTATCACCAAGATAAGTCTTCCTCCACCCCGCACACATAACAAGAATTGGATGACCAGATCCAAACTTCAGACAAATGTGTGTTTTCTGTGCAGTCAGATCATAAAATGTTCTCTTTTTGCAATCTGTGCATACGTACGCATCTGAGTGTGTTGCGAGTCCCCGCATTGCGAATTAGGGACAGACGAAAGTTGCTTTTCCCTATTTCGAGTGAGAGCCCTTTCAGAAATTTTTTTTATGAATGGGTGAGTATGCGATTTGCATCCTCCATTTTTGGAAGCACTGCCGCCAGGGGGATTTAGGGTTAGGCTGCGGGGGGGGGGGGGGGTGGGGGGTGGGGGGGGGGGGGGGGGGGGACTTAGGGTTTGGGTAAGGGAGTGGATTGGGGGAAACAGCTATCGGAGCACCGTGTTTGGTGCTCCGGCGATCGATGGCTATGCCTCATCGAAGCATAACCAGTTCGGAACTGGCTGGGAGCGAACGGCCCTTTCAAAATATGTCCTTTCTCAAGGGAACCCACACCCTCTGAGTGATACGATCTAAAGGCATCTGTTTGATCCAGACACCTTACAGCATTCGACAGGTGTCGATCACCAGTGGGAGGGGCTTCATGTTACAATGTACAGTATAAACATGCTATTGTAGCGCAAACCAATCCAGACTTCCTATCTGCCACCATTTTAAGTGCAAACACATCAGAAAAACCTAAAGTAGGGTTCTGGGGTCGGCAGACTGTGTCAGTGACACTATGATACAGCAGGGATCTGCTATTAGATCCCTGCTCATGTTGCCTTCAGAGGTCTAAAAGAAACATAATTGGATCTAACAATCCAGTGGTTAAAGATAACTTAAAACCCACAATAATCAATTTGAATTGCCCACAGACTGTTATTTTTGTAGGTGGTGCGATCGCAATAGCCTAGGACTAATTATATTTTCATGGACAGGACAATAAGCTATACGTGGGCATTGTGAGTGGTGGATGCCCTAACACGTAGGGGCTTATTCAGAGTTTGGGAGTAAGAGTAAAACTTTTAAATTTGCCTCCCCTTGTAGCCCAACGTGGTATTGCTCAGGTCAAGCACCTGCACCTAAAAAAAAAAGGTGCAAGCACAGCTCTGAATCAGCCCCAATGGCCAATGTTTCAGTAACGTACGCAATTTGGCTTTCTCAGTGAGAATCAGAAGTAATAAAATGGACTTTATGGTGGGGGGTAAAATAAGAGGAATGAAAAAGTCCAACGCTCAGCGAGGGTTTTGTGCAAAAACTTTGAAGATTCTGATGCCATGTTGCAAAGGGCTGGAAGGAGAATGTCCCTGAATGACCAAGTGACAGTCCAGAACTAAATCTGTGTATGGAGTTAAAAAGAGCAGTTTCAACACTGTTAAATACAAAATTGTACTGAACTTCCACAGACCTGCAAGGTCAATAGGCAAATCTCCCTCAGTCTATTATAAACATATCAGAACAGACTGATCTATGTAATAACAGCAAAAGTTTGAAATCAGGGGACTGCTCTTTTCCAATACCCTGTTATAGGTTTTATATTTTTTATTGTTGTGAATTGAATTGTGTGAACTGAAAAAGATGACATGTAATATTACAAAAGGAAAAGAGAACGATCATTTTCTTAAAATGTTTTAAAGGATTTTTTAAAATCATTTACAGATATCAATTCATTAGTGTATTAGTACGTTTTCTAGTTTTCTTGTACACATGTATTAAATGCTTGTTGTCAAATGCTATGGTTGAAGAAGAAGAGAAAGGTAGATTCTGTGCCCAGAGTCCGCACTTTCTGTTTTTATTTTGCAATATATAGCTGTCTGAGCAAAGCAGGCGTGGTCCAGCAGGGGGCACTCTGGAGACCAGTGCGGTGCTGATGGGGCTCAGGTGGGGTATGTTTGTACTTGTATGTGAAGCAGATTGTACTGTTTCCTATATTTATCTATCTAATCCATGATGAAAAACATTCAAGGAATAAAATGTTGATTCATTTTATTTAAGTTTAATAATTTCTCCAAGCATGTCCTCATATCTTTATATAATTAAAGGGGTGCCAAGTAGTGTGTTGAAATCATTTCAGTATGGATTGTTTTGAGTGAGGGAGGAGTTACAGCATATATTGTACCTAGCAGTGAAACAAAACAGTTGCAATGAGCTCCTTTTTAAAAGTGGTTGCAATGTAATGTAATACCTAAGAAAAGTATTCAGAGGGATCTGCTGCTACAAGCGGACACCACAGTCGGAGCTGTTTTTTGGTTTCAAACAAGACTTCCCACGCTGGCAAAGGCTATAAATATGCACCTATGACAGTAGAACTGTCAGTAGAACTGTCATTAGCGCCGGGATGTCCTGGCATCAATGGGCATGCTGGCACCACAAGCATGAGCATGCCCTGTAGGGCCGATATTAATGATTTATTTTTCATATAGCAGCTGGGGCGGGGGATGGGGGGGGGCTTGGAGTTTATTTATGTGAAATGCATTTTTTTTTTACACTGTAATATTTTTTTATTGGTTTATTACTAATTAACTTTTTTTTAGGACAGCTTCGGTGAGCTGCTTCTTACGCTTACACCCCTTTTCTCTTATAAATATCATGGAACTCACAGTTCCACAGGCGCAGTGCTGTCACATGCGGACACGGTTAGATGGGTACATTTGCGCTCATCTTTCTGTGTATGCTCCCGATCTGAGCATGCGCAGTGCTAATTTTTGCTGCGCTCCCGTTTAAAAAAAAGACGGAAGCACACCTCTGAATCCGGGAGATTATCTTCACCTGCCTTTAAATGCTACTGTTGAACTAATTACCTCCTGTCATCCGTAAACTAATGTGTTGATTGCTAGCACCTAATGTGTTGATTGTTAGCTTAGTGAGTTTATCTATTAGCTCCTCACTGAGCAGAGTGCTGGTCATTCTGGTCTCCTAGCTTCTCTGTGTTGTACTTCTGTTGAATCGTTTTGTTTTGCCTGTTGTTTGGCTCTCACAGATACACTTGTTCATTTAGGCCTGTGGTCCATGGCCTGTGTAACAAATCATATCAAGAAAGGCTAGAGGAACTAAACATGTATAGCTTGGAGCAGAGAAGGGAGAGGGGGGACATGATAGCAGCTTTCAAATACAGCAAGGGTTGTGACCAGCTAGAGGAGGGTACCATTTTTCAAAAGAAAAGGTGTAATAGAACACGAGGGCATGGATACAAACTGGAGGGTGGTAGATTCAAAGGAAATGTGCGGAAAAATTACTTCACTGAAAGCGTGATAGATAAGTGGAATATTCTCCCATCTGAGGTGGTAGAATCCAATACAGTAGAACAGTTTAAAAATGCTTGGGATAAATATAAGGATATCCTAAATTGTAAACTAAATTGAGGGTAAATAGGGTCTAGGGTCAGTATAGTTTGAATAAACAAATGGGCAGAGTAGATGGGTCATGTGGCTCTTATCTTTCACTTTCTATGTTTTCTAGGTTACCCTGTTTTTTCCTATATCATTGTTTATCGTATTATCTACCAGTGGGAATCTATTACCTTAAGTCTGTAAGCATTGTATAGAGTGCTTTCCTCTGATTTGTGTATCACACTCCGGGTTTCATATCTTGGACCACCAGATATTCGTTTGTTTCCATTTTGACTACTCCCCTCTCGCATGGCTGGAAACCAGATGATCAGGGCCCTCTCTAAATAAGCAAGTGTGCAGAAATAATTGGAAGTACAGAAGTTTGGATAGGTAGACATTATACAGGAAGGCATATTCTCTGCATTGAAACAAACCACTTTCCAAACCCATCCCAGTCCCTCTGTTGGAAATTGTCTTTGCCCTTGAGTCTGGATGGTTGGAAATTGATTTAATCAGTTTGATGGATGGATGTATATTCATGTCCAATACAAAGGCATGGACACAATTCCAAAGAACTTGACAAGAGATTAGATGTCTGTATCCGGACACTTTCCTTAAATGAAAATGGAAAAATCTGGTCTCTTATGGAACAAGAAGTGTGATGTATTCTCATGCTTGTAAAATCAAAGACCCTTCCCAAATTACCTTGTACATAAGTCCTTGTACATGCTCTAGATGTTTGTCCAATAAATGATGTTTTCTTCTTTAATAATGTTCTGTAGTTTTATAGCTTCACTACCACTCAGTGACTATGGTAATTGCTCACTGCTGTGATGATCTTTATAGCTCATGACATCATATATTATACATTGTCATCTTATATAGCAATACCGGCGTTAAACATGTAGTTAATTCTCTGCATATCCGATCTGGTAATAAAACCTTATTTTCTCAAAGGCGTTTCCAGTCAGTCACTACTGTCCATGTATCACCTCTTTCTTCGCTTTGGTCTCTAAGGACACCCATATTGTATAAACTTCCACCTCTTTGTATTGTATGTTCATATAAATTGCTAAAGATCTAAACAAATTTGCTTATAAACAGTAACAGCTGTTCTGATGATAAATTATTATTATTATTATTTTTGAACACCTAGAAAACCAGTTTCTTTCACTGCTGTCTATCAAAAATGCTAATCTGCAAAGTATCCTGTATCCTCCATATAAAGCTAGTCTTTGTTTCTGTGCCTTTTTCTGTTGTACCTAGTACATATCAATATACATGCTTGACGTTGGGAGGTTATTCTGCTATGGAGTTTATGAGTATACTCTTTACCTTCATCCAGTCATGCTTTTAATCCTTTACTGTTGTGTCTAACACTCTCATTATGTCATAGCCACCCATAATTATTACACACACCCTTAAATGATTGTTTAAATTATTGAAAGTTGGGAGGGACCAAACGACTTTGATGAAAGTGGATTCAACTTATTTAACTAAATTAAAGAACATTTTCATTCATTTTTATTTTAATATTTACATTGGTGAAAAACATATTCATTTAAAAGTGGAGACTTAAAACCATCTAAATTCTTAAACACCATATATAAAGTGTTTATTCTTACATTCAGAAATCTCTCAGGAAAGGAAGACAAAATACCCCGAAAATATTATCAGAGTGCTAGAACAAAAATACTGGTTAAGTGTTAATATGATCACGAGTCTTAAAGAATATTGAATTACCTCATTTTACAGCTAAGGGACTTAAAATAAACCTCTATGCAGCTTGATGTTTTACAAGTTCCTTAATCCTTTCAAAGTAACTAAATCTTTTGAAGCTGATCCAGAGTTTTTGCGGAAGCGCTGTGCAGTCGGTTTGCGTGTGATCTAGAGTTGCGTGTTTCCGATAAACCGAGCAACCTTGGATAGTGCAATGTCCCAGACGCAATGCGTGCGTTTTTCACCATATCCACTTAGCGGAAATGCATTATATTTTCAGTGTTATTTTCTTTATTATTATTTTAAGAAAACTGATCAATCTATGACCCTTTATGATTTTAAAACATAAAACTGGCACTTTTTTTTTTATAGAATTTAAATTTATTAACAAGCTTTATATAAAAACATAAAATAATATGTTAAATAAATATTAAATGTAATGTTCTAATAAATCAGATATTTGGACTCTCAAGTCCATTCTATATTTCCTATATGGCGAACTCTGTAAAGCATAGTGAGACTTACAATGACGTACGTGTACAAACATTAATCAAATATGGATAGAAAAGAAAAAATCATTCAAATATGATCTTGCGGTATATATGTACCAGAAGAAATATTTGTTTATCCCTGTAGTCACGGATCTCTAGTTAAAAGATCTGTAACTACAGGCTTATAAACAAAGATTTCTTCCAGTACACATATACTACGTAATCATATTTTAAGTAGAACCTGTTTATAAAACTCTGCAATGATTTTTTCTTTTCTATCCTTATTTGTTTAATCTTTGTACATCATTGTAAGTCTCACTATACTTATACAAATACACTGTTCAATGCACCCCCATTACTACATTAACAGATTGGTGTACCATCATTGCAAAGAAAAAGTTGCTTACAATGTACAACATTGTCCTCCTTCACCACAGCCACCAACTGCACCGCCACATTTTTACGTGCCTAATGACACTTAAGACTGCCATAGGCTACTTTATCTTACCGTGCGTATCTTCCTTCTTAAGAAGAAAAATACACACGGATTGGCCCTACCTGCTTTTTCCTAAATCCTCCCTGAGGTTGCCTTGGCATGCCTTCTTCTGCTTAACCTACTACATGCACTCTTTAGTCAGTCTATGTACCTAAGTGGTAGGTAGATTGCATAAATGACGTACTATGCACGCATAGTAGGTCATTTCTTAAATCCCTGTACTTAAGAAGCTGAAGCTTCTTAAGTTGGAATCCATCCCATAGTGTCTATAAAACCACCTTGACCTCAACATAGCCTTGGCCAAACAATTCAGAAACGTGTTTGCGGATGCTTCTGTTATACCTCATGGTATTAGTACATGCTTGCGACTCCCCTATAATCTTTGAGGTTTGACTTGCTAGCAGTGGATGAGACCAGTGGCTCTTATTCAGTCACCTCTTATACTACAAGTAATAGAGTCTATATATAAAAAAGTGACTGTTCTGTGCATTCTTATATCATAGGTGTTTTGTGAATCCGTGTCGGGTACCAGGGGAGTAATTAGACAAGCTGGTGCAAATTGAAAACAAGCGGGTTTAATGTAACTTTGTCGCATAGAATATAGAGTGATACACAATAGTGCAATGGGGAGGAGAAATGTTCAATTGCAGTAATATCGGAAGACCGAATAATGGTATGCAGTGGTGGCGTGTTAGGGTGCGCCAAGTTGGCGTGACGAGGTGCGCCGGATTGGCCTGAAGAGGTGCGCCGGATTGGCGTGACGAGGTGCGCCGGATTGGCGTGACGAGGTGCGCCGGATTGGCGTGACGAGGTGCGCCGGATTGGCGTGACGAGGTGCGCCGGATTGGCGTGACGAGGTGCGCCGGATTGGCGTGACGAGGTGCGCCGGATTGGCGTGACGAGGTGCGCCGGATTGGCGTGACGAGGTGCGCCGGATTGGCGTGACGAGGTGCGCCGGATTGGCGTGACGAGGTGCGCCGGATTGGCGTGACGAGGTGCGCCGGATTGGCGTGACGAGGTGCGCCGGATTGGCGTGACGAGGTGCGCCGGATTGGCGTGACGAGGTGCGCCGGATTGGCGTGACGAGGTGCGCCGGATTGGCGTGACGAGGTGCGCCGGATTGGCGTGACGAGGTGCGCCGGATTGGCGTGACGAGGTGCGCCGGATTGGCGTGACGAGGTGCGCCGGATTGGCGTGACGAGGTGCGCCGGATTGGCGTGACGAGGTGCGCCGGATTGGCGTGACGAGGTGCGCCGGATTGGCGTGACGAGGTGCGCCGGATTGGCGTGACGAGGTGCGCCGGATTGGCGTGACGAGGTGCGCCGGATTGGCGTGACGAGGTGCGCCGGATTGGCGTGACGAGGTGCGCCGGATTGGCGTGACGAGGTGCGCCGGATTGGCGTGACGAGGTGCGCCGGATTGGCGTGACGAGGTGCGCCGGATTGGCGTGACGAGGTGCGCCGGATTGGCGTGACGAGGTGCGCCGGATTGGCGTGACGAGGTGCGCCGGATTGGCGTGACGAGGTGCGCCGGATTGGCGTGACGAGGTGCGCCGGATTGGCGTGACGAGGTGCGCCGGATTGGCGTGACGAGGTGCGCCGGATTGGCGTGACGAGGTGCGCCGGATTGGCGTGACGAGGTGCGCCGGATTGGCGTGACGAGGTGCGCCGGATTGGCGTGACGAGGTGCGCCGGATTGGCGTGACGAGGTGCGCCGGATTGGCGTGACGAGGTGCGCCGGATTGGCGTGACGAGGTGCGCCGGATTGGCGTGACGAGGTGCGCCGGATTGGCGTGACGAGGTGCGCCGGATTGGCGTGACGAGGTGCGCCGGATTGGCGTGACGAGGTGCGCCGGATTGGCGTGACGAGGTGCGCCGGATTGGCGTGACGAGGTGCGCCGGATTGGCGTGACGAGGTGCGCCGGATTGGCGTGACGAGGTGCGCCGGATTGGCGTGACGAGGTGCGCCGGATTGGCGTGACGAGGTGCGCCGGATTGGCGTGACGAGGTGCGCCGGATTGGCGTGACGAGGTGCGCCGGATTGGCGTGACGAGGTGCGCCGGATTGGCGTGACGAGGTGCGCCGGATTGGCGTGACGAGGTGCGCCGGATTGGCGTGACGAGGTGCGCCGGATTGGCGTGACGAGGTGCGCCGGATTGGCGTGACGAGGTGCGCCGGATTGGCGTGACGAGGTGCGCCGGATTGGCGTGACGAGGTGCGCCGGATTGGCGTGACGAGGTGCGCCGGATTGGCGTGACGAGGTGCGCCGGATTGGCGTGACGAGGTGCGCCGGATTGGCGTGACGAGGTGCGCCGGATTGGCGTGACGAGGTGCGCCGGATTGGCGTGACGAGGTGCGCCGGATTGGCGTGACGAGGTGCGCCGGATTGGCGTGACGAGGTGCGCCGGATTGGCGTGACGAGGTGCGCCGGATTGGCGTGACGAGGTGCGCCGGATTGGCGTGACGAGGTGCGCCGGATTGGCGTGACGAGGTGCGCCGGATTGGCGTGACGAGGTGCGCCGGATTGGCGTGACGAGGTGCGCCGGATTGGCGTGACGAGGTGCGCCGGATTGGCGTGACGAGGTGCGCCGGATTGGCGTGACGAGGTGCGCCGGATTGGCGTGACGAGGTGCGCCGGATTGGCGTGACGAGGTGCGCCGGATTGGCGTGACGAGGTGCGCCGGATTGGCGTGACGAGGTGCGCCGGATTGGCGTGACGAGGTGCGCCGGATTGGCGTGACGAGGTGCGCCGGATTGGCGTGACGAGGTGCGCCGGATTGGCGTGACGAGGTGCGCCGGATTGGCGTGACGAGGTGCGCCGGATTGGCGTGACGAGGTGCGCCGGATTGGCGTGACGAGGTGCGCCGGATTGGCGTGACGAGGTGCGCCGGATTGGCGTGAAACACAACACAAAACAGACTTACGTTAGTTGAAAATGATCAAATCATTGATTTATCATACTGTGTCATCATTTAAAAAGTTATATCATGGTTTTACAGCACATATATATGTATATATACACACACACATATACATGTCTTGGACAAGCAACACAAAACAGACTTACGTTAGTTGAAAATGATCAAATCATTGATTTATCATACTGTGTCATCATTTAAAAAGTTATATCATGGTCTGGTTTTACAGCATGGATTCCTTATTTAATCTGAAAATGGACTTTAGCAATAAAGTGAAGCATAAAACATAAGTGGTCCAATGAGTTTACTCACATTACTCAGCCTCTAAAATCTGTTTTCAGGCTTGTCTCCACATGAAGGGTGATGTGTTCTGATGATGTATCAAATTCTGATCACTGCTATATTTCAAAAGAGACACAATACTTGTAATTTTGACTATGTTAAGGAAAAATGAGTTTGCAATATTATTAGTACTGCATGAGGCATGGGGTTATGTCTACATATCGTCTGCCCTAACAAGTCATGCTATTGTGGGTTCCCAGCCATATCTAAGAGGGCATATGAAGGTAATAACATCAGTTTAACTCTTCCATAGATTGTCCTACTTCCCAGGTTCATGGTCATACACAGGAACCAGAGCAAAATGTGCTGTTTTCCGTCTGAAACGTTAACCAGTAGACACAATAATTGAATATGTCCTTTTCAAATTGAATTAACTAGATAAGATAAGAGTCACCAGGCAATACATAAATAACTGGATACCACTTCACAAGACAACGAGGGAGGTGCACAAGAGGAAAAAGAGCACATGAACACACAAAGAGAACAAATATTCTCAAAAGGTCCTCTTATTCGGCACTCTGGGTCTTCCCAAATTTTACATAATGTGAAAATAGAAAAATTATGAGACATAAAATATAATGATCTTTATTGAAATGATTATTAAAAAATGTAAAGATGTGGCGAAATAATTAAAAACCCAAACACTACTAACAGTGGCTTGGTCACCGATGAAAAATTAAAAAACTCTAAAGAGCCACAGTGAATTTTGCCATGTGTAGAAAAACACTTAGTGTGTGCACTATGAAATCCCAGCCTTAATACACAGGAGTACACTAGGGCAATTTACACCATCAACTTAGAGGAATGTTTATTGTAGAATACAAAATATTGCCTCTTGGGCTAACCATCTAAGTTTGTGGAAGATCAAATAAAGCATCAATGCCTCTTTATTAGGATGACAATGGGCCCGATTCAATTGTCAAAAAAGCCTTCGTCGGCGTATTTTTAACGCTTTTTTTTTAAAATTTACCGGCGTTATTTTTTTTTCTAATTCAATTCTTTTCTAGCGTTAAAAATACGCCGGTTTTTGAACGATAAAAATCCGCACCTATGAGAGGTGCGGATTTTTAACGCTGCCCTATGTTGTGCCCCAACAGGGCATGCTGATGCTTGTTTTTTACCGCTGGCTGCTGTTTTAGCGCAGCGGTAAAAAAATAATTGAATAGGCGAATTTTTATCTCTCAATTGCCGGTGAAGGCGTCGTATTTTTACCGACGCTAAGTTTTTGAAAACTTCGCCGGCAATTGAATCGGGCCCAATGAGTCTCATTGCCCCAAATGTACCCCCACAATAGATCCTATCATTTGAGGATCAAAGAATGCCAGTGTAAACGATGCACTAATATTCAGGTGGATGAAAGCATCAGTGCTCATGAATAGTATTGAGTTCTCATATGGGCTGGTACCTGTTCCTAGCCTTATAATAATGCCTGAATAGACCAGAACATTTAAGTAATCACGATATCGTTGTAAAAATAGAGGCACAATGGCCAATAACGTCAGTATTCTCTGACAGGAATAGATTTAAGGTACAGGCTATGCCAAAATAGCGTGGTCAGACAGCCATAAATTCTAGCTGTCAAGAGCTCTGATGCTGGTTTACTACCAGACTGTTAGGTGCAACATTGTAGCTGCAAACGGTTACACTGTAGCGGCTGTTAAGTCAGTGCTTGATTAGCACAGATAGACCGACAGTATGATCCTAAGATAGCCGCTACACTGGGCTAGTGCACAGACATGAACGGTGCTGTTATAAATATTCTAGGCAAAACTGTGAGCGCTTAAAGAGGAGAGAGGGCTCGTGCTCGTTATTTCGCCACATCTTTACATTTTTTAATAATCATCTCAATAAAGATCATTATATTTTATGTCTCATAATTTTTCTATTTTCACATTATGTAAAATTTGGGAAGACCCAGAGTGCCGAATAAGAGGACCTTTTGAGAATATTTGTTCTCTTTGTGTGTTCAAATTGAATTAACCTCAGATTAATCCTCCCTGTACATGTTTTCAGCCACAGCAGCTTATTATCAAATAAATTAATAGTCTAATTGATTTGGAAACTACTCGTCATTTCAAGGTAAAGGGCTTTCTCTTTCTTTCGTTTTTTACTTATTTTAAGGTACTGCACTGTGCTAGGTGCATGGTGCAGAGAGGGGATGTATGCTCCATAAAGAAAATTATATTTGTTCAATACATAAAACCAAAATCGCATGTATTTGGAAAATATCACTAATTAGAAGTTCTTATTAATGAATGAGTAAGTATGCTGAAATAATTTTTCAGCAACTATTAATAATTCATTCATTATTGCCGAAACTTTCCGCAGACATTCGCTGCGCGCTGCAGACCTGCCACTGCACTGGACAGGTTAGTGGGGACTCTTAGGGTTAGGCTACAGGCAGGGGAGTCTTAGGGTTAGGCTACAGGCAGGGGAGTCTTAGGGTTAGGCTACAGGTAAGGGAGTCTTAGCGTCAGTTTGGGTGGAGGTGAGTCTTAGGGTCAAGCTGCAGGTAGGGGAGTCTTAGGGTCAGGCTGCAGAGATGGGAGGGTTAGGGTTATTTAATGGGAGGGTAGGGTTAGGGTAAGGATTAGTATAAGGGTTGATGTTAGATAAATGCTTACCACTTGCTGCTGATTCGTTCTTGGGATCTTCAATTGCTTGTCCTTAGCGGGGCAAGAGCAATCAGTTACAATGCCAATTCAAAATTGGGTGGTAGAAAATACCGATCCACACCCTGCAGAGAGAGAGAATTTAACATTACTGTAATCACAAGGGATCCATAAACGATCAACGATTGATACCTTCCATATCACAGCAACACAATCACACTGAAATAATGACACGGACAGCCATGTTAGATTTAAAAAGGGGATATAGGTTTATTAAAAATAAATTGTTTAAAAGGACTCTAAACCGAATTTGGTATAGACTATAGAATTTAGTGTTCAGCTCAGGTGGCCATAGCAGGTGGGTGTCACCCCAGGAAACTTAAAGGACAAAGTTTGACATTACAGGTGCCCCCACCACCCCTCAAGGACCTCCAGCCCCACCTCTTCAATTTGCATACCTCATCTTGTCGAAGGAAGCAGACCAGGACCTCGTCACAGGGCAAGCGACCTGGCGTTCACCTCTGCTAAGCAGATTTTTCTCCCCCATCTTTTTCTGCACCAATTTTTATAATGGTGACACACCACCTCTACTGCCCACCTATGCCCCATCTGAAAAGGAAAAGTACATGTTAAAAATACATCCTAACAAAATGGGAGGGAGGGAAACTAATTTCCAAATAGGCAGAAACACTAAACCTATCAAGCTTATATTAACTAAGTCACCTGACCCAGACCTCCCTCCCCCTTTAACCTCCCTTTACCAATATCACAGATGAACCCATGCTAGGATTGTGCTAGCGACATCACTAACAGAGTGCTTGCTGTGTAAGGAGGCCCTAATGTGTCATTTATGTTACCTCACACCTATGTGGCACTCAGTTCACAGAAATGAATCACAGTGGAATGACAGATCGCAGCAGCAGTTATACCCAAACATTCCTGACTTGTCCCATCAATAAAATTCTTCTTATGATATAGTAGTGAGTTCAGGTTCTTAGTATCAGACTTATGACTCTGCCAAATGAGGTAGGAAGAGAGAAATGATTATATGATGAGCGAAAAACAAAGAGGGGAAGGAAGTAACAGGACTCTAGCTAAGGAGGTAATGAGAACATTGAGAAGCAAGATCTAGGATGTGCTTGAGGAGAAAAAAAAGGCGATACAGTCCTGATTCACATGTACGAAGCTGTGGCTTCTTAGGTGCGTATTTTAAATAATTTTGCAACAGCGCATGCGTAGTCATGCTGATGCAATGTACATAGGCTTTAGGCACGTAGATTGACTGTGCTGTCTTTAAAGACTGCACGTAGTTTTTTCATTAAGAGGAGCGGCCTCTGTAGGAAGTTAGGTGAAGTGGGAGGGGGGAGTCATTTAGAATAGATAGCCAGGGACTGGTTTGGGACCTCCCTCTTATGTAGAGAGAATACGCACGGTAGCTTAAGGTAGCCTATGGCACTCGTAAATTGCCATTAGGCACCTAAAAATAGCGGGAGGTCAGGGGAGTAAACCAGACAGATAGGTGCAGATATATGAGTACTTTTTTCACACCTAAGTATGAATCCAGTCCACAGAATCAAATGCAGAGGGTATAATTTATGTGGTTTTGTGTGTGGCTGTGTCATAATTTATTAGCAATAATCTTAATTTCTAATTGTTGTGTTTATAATTTATTACTGTTATTACTGAGGTGTTTTATTATGTTGCATTTTTAAAAAGCAGCAAGAACTGGTAAGAGAGAGGAATGTGAGGGACATGTTTTTAAATTATTGGAGCACAATAGGGAAACTTTGGATAAGTGAGTGACATAATGAGGTCAGTTGTAGTAAGGGAAAGCCTGCGCATACACACAAACACACATACACACACACACACAAACACACACACAAATAATTATCACTTCTATATTATTTTTTAACATCCCTTCATAGATCTCATTTTTGCATTTTGTTTAAGATACAATAGAATAAAAAAAAAAAAACTAACATAATGCATTTTCTATCTAGGTAGTAGGACAGGACTTCAAAAAATGGCAAAAGTGTAAACTTCCCAAACATCTTTAAAATACTACTTCTTTAGTACTACCCTGTCTATTTAACAGCCTATTAATTTAAGCACCAATGACACATAGTTGGTGGCTCATCACAGACCTGCATTAACAGTGGGCCAATGGAGTGGAAATCCTTGTAATTGGGCTGTTTGTTCCCAGCAAGTTCTTGATAAGGCATAGTAATCACGGACACGGCGCTCCGAACGGTATGCAACCCCATATCCTAACCATAAGCCTAAATTACCCAACCCCCCCTCCAGCCTAACCCTAAGTCTCCTCCCTCTCAGCTTAACCCTAAGGCCCTTCCGCCCCTCAGCCTAACCCTAAGGGCCTCATTTACTAAAGTCGGCAATTTGCTATCGCTAGGATTTTTCAGGGATTTTTAGAAAAAAAGCATTGTATTTACTATTAGTCGCTTTTGCTTGGCGATTTTAAATTGACGTCGATGTTGATCGAATTTGCAATGTAGAAAGCGCAGCGATCTTTAGTCACCAACTCCCGGGACTTCTATCTGTTCAATATTATTTTGAGTTTGTGTTTTTCAAAGTGTAAAGTCGCCCGTGTTTTCTCCTAATCGCGGGACTTGCATGAATGCCCGCGAGATGACGCCACCATTTTGTGTTTAGCACAGTGGACCACACTTGTGTATTTGCTAATCATAGCTTTGCTGAACTTGTTACTTGGTTTATCCACCCTCTATTTGGCATTTTATTCAAGTAAGTTTCATTTTTTGAATACTGTATATGTCCTAATCTGAGTTTTAAATCTGAATTGCAAATAGGATATGCAAATAGTATATCCCTCAGTTTGATGTTTACTAGCTTCTAGTATCCCTCTGTATGTTTCCTTAAACCTAGCTTTGCAAATAAGTTTTTATCTGTGTCCTCTCCTGTCCCAATGTTGGATATTTAGCTGCATGTTTTGGTGAATCTTAAGTCTATTACACTCACATTAACTTCATAAAATATGTTTTATTAATCATATATAGCACCATTTTCACAATACAAAAGTAAAATTACATGCGTAAAATCTTTAGTTTTTTAAGCATAAATAATGTCATTTTTTATGTTTGTACATATCCCTAGATTGATCATGTCCAAAAGGGTAGCATCCCAAAACGTGCTACATGAGTCTGAGTCTGAAGATAGTGGTGAGGTGCAGGCCCCGCTTAAAAAAAAATGAAAAGCAGACGCAATGTTCCCTTCAGTTTCGAAGAGAAATGTGCTTTGGTGGATGGCATCATGCCCGACTAGGATGAGATCCTCGGGGAGAATGCCGCTACTACATCCTATGCCCGCAAAAGGCTGCTGTGGGAGAATATTGTGGCATCAGTGAATGTTGTTGGGCTCTTAAAGCGCACGGAGACCACATGCTGCAAGCGCTTTTCCAACATAATGCGCTAACTTATGGATAACTTGATTGCGAAAAACAAAGCGGCAAAACAAACTGGTGGTGGCTTGGCAAGAAAATTTACATTTTCTTCTTATGAAGAGAAAATGAGGCCAATCTTTTCGGTTGAGGCCCTGGAGGGTGTTAATGTCCTTGACACAGACGCACCAACCCTAGAAGGTATTGTTTTTTTTTTCCTCTTTAAAGTTAATTGAACACTTAATTTTCATTCCTTTATTTAAATGGTAGAGTTGGGAACATTGTCCTTTGTATTCTTGCATTTAGCTCAGGAGACATCCATGCCGGCGCCACTCTGGAGATGCCAGCAACTTCTCCACTGTTTAGCTGTTCATGTGATGATGAAATTGCTGGTAAGCATACTTAAATTCTTTGATTATCGATGACGGTTTGTTATGTTACTTTTGCCTTGTATACCTGTAAATGAAGTATATTTTTTTAGTAAAATTTTACTTTTGATGAAAAAAATAGTAAAAAAAAAATGTTTAACTTTAAATTTATAAAAAAAAAAAAACACAGGGAGAATCATGATTCATGTCACACAAATGTTTAAAACTGAGTTTCTCGGAAAATACTTACAATCCTTATTTCTCCTAGGTCCATCGCAACCCTATAACACCATAAGCATTGATCCTGTTGCACATGAACCTGTTGAGGAGGAAGACATACAATATGTCACATTAAATATGGAGGAGATTCAGCCAACAACACCACAACCAGCACCCCAGCCTCAATCTGAACCTCAACCATCAGCAGCCCAAACATCAGCATCAGATATCTTACAAACCATGGCCCAGATCCAGAACAGCTTCTGTGCAAATTTACTCCTGGCGAATATGTAAAATCGCAATTTTGTATGTACTGCGTATGCGCACGTCAGATAATATGCTACGTAACGTAAGATAACTCTGAGCGTATGGGTCATTCACGTATTTGCTGCTTAAATTCGTACGCGTGGTAGTGCCAATTTTACGTGTGCCAAAATACGTCTAAAATACACAATGTAGGCGGGGGTTTTCATGTAAAGTGTACAATATGGGCGTGCTTAGCTGCGTAAGTCCGTGTTGCCCATCTGTACGTGTGCAGACGACAGCGGTTACGCGGCCAAAAGTTAAGGTAGGGTTTGGAAAGAGGAACTCGGTCAAAATACGTACATTCTGTGCCAAGGGGAGTGTATAGAAGGTACGCGCGTGTAAATATGCTAGTAAACGGATTGCAAGCGGAGTTCTTGATCTACCCCCAAGTCTAATCCTAACACACATTCTGCTGGAACTATACTGCTACCTACATCAACGGAATTGAGTGGACTTTCCCTCCATCAATTGAGGTCCCACTCCAACTATTACCCTCATCACCCGATCCCCACTCCCGCACCATTCCCCCCATTTCCCTTCACATTACCCATCCATCCTCCCAGCTTCACCGGATACATCGTACTCCATTCAATTACCACCTACACTACACTCCCAATCATAGGGTTGCGCTATTTATCTTGTTTTCACCAATTTTTTAATCCAGTTATCATTGAAGTATTCTTGGGGTACTTCTAAACAAGATTCCAGCAGCACCCTCACATCCTATCACATACATACGTATATCTGTATCCTGAGCGCTTCTCCAAATATATCATTTCAATGCATAATTAAAGGCTGCAAAAAAAAAAGTATTCTAGATGGTTTTATGGGCAAAATAAGACTTCCAGGGTCAGAGAGATAGAGAGATGAAAATGGTCTTTCTGCATTATATTATTCATTACACACCTTTCTGTAGCTCCCTTATTACATATCATTATCTGTGCCTACTACAGAGTATGATTACAATAGCTATATAGTATTGTTTTGTACATCTGTACCTGAGGAAGCCAGGTGTCTCCCTCTTATCCTGCTCTCTTTCATATCAGCCAGTTAGAAACACCACTGACAACAAACAAGCTAGCTATTATAAATTGTTGTATCGTGAGAGGATTATGACAAATTGTAAAACAGAGAGGAGGTTTTAGAGGAGATAAAAGGATTATGGTAATAGAGAAACTATGACTTTGCATTAAGCAAAGGCTACAAGATGATTTGGCTTAGGATACACACATTTCTTCAATTGGAATATTATGCACAAATCTCTGACATTTTCATTAAAGAAAATTCAGATAACTGTTTTCTTAAGATTAATACCTGTTGTGGAAATTAATATGTACTACATAAGTCTTCTACTAGAAAACTGGTCGGAGATGTAGTTTGTACACAGAAGAAAAATCAATCTCACTACAAGGATGTAATACAAATACAATCCTGTTGTGAACCAACACAGTTATTAGATCCATAATTTAGAAACACCAGGATTTTGCCCCAATGTAAGAGGTTTTATTTGAACACACAGAAGGTAATTTTTGGCAAAATGAAAGAAGCCATCTTTACACTGACCTTAAAACAATACTTATAAGCATTATAAATACAGGATACAGTCTGGCTGCCAGGTCGTCATGGCGACTAAAAAAAATGCATTTACTATTATGTTCTCTATCTGAGAATAATTACAGTGATTTACTAATGTCTAGAGATTGCAGGTGCAGTGGTCAGAACACACTTCTAGGTTCAATGGAAGCCACATACACACAATTTTTTGAATGCAGAGCAACAGCACACAAAGAACAACAGCTAATAATTTCTCAGGTTACAGGTTATAAAGGAAAAACTCGCTATATTGTGTAAAGGGAGGGGGGGTTGCTGTTGTTTCTTATAGTGGGTAAAATACAGCAATTTTACTTCAGATACAATCTAAAAACAATTTCAATGGTAATGTGAGTGTGAAAAAAATACTATATATATATATATATATATATATATATATATATATATCCTAAACTAAAAATATAAGAGAGAAATACACATTTGTCAGAAAGAGGGGGGATGATGTGATCTCCCAGGCATCTCAATTGTCATAGAACCTGTATTGTGTGAGTGTGAAAAAAATACTATATATATATATATATATATATATATATATATATATATATAATCCTAAAAATATAAGAGAGAAATACACATTTGTCAGAAAGAGGGGGGATGATGTGATCTCCCAGGCATCTCAATTGTCATAGAAACCAACCTGTATTTATTTTTCTGCAGACAGGTACAGCTGTAACCTTAACCAAGTTCAGACAAACAGTACAACTGTGTTCTGGGTAACTATACAAGTTAGTGCAGAAGGCTTACAGACAGAAGGCTTGGGATTGAAAAGGAAACACACTGGTTATGTTGAGGTGCAGTTCCAGTGGGACAGGGCGAGGTAGTGTGACACAGCAGGGCTGGGTTGTTTTCAGAGTATGTGAATCCTCTCAAGGTGCAGGAATGAACATGTTCGTTTTTGAGAAGGATAAAAGCTGCTGAGTCTCTCAAAATTATCTGTGCCCCACACAGCATCCTCACAAAACAAACTTCTCTTTGTTCCATATTCTTTTAGCTTCTTTTTGTGATGAGGAGGGGTTTTAAGATATTGGAATCCATTCACCAATAACATGCCAGAAAAAGTCTGCAGTCTGCAAAGCAATATATTTTTTAATTTGACTGCAAGCCTTATTTCTCTTCCATGTCACCTGCAATAGAGCTTGAGGGATTAATACAATGGCATGGAACCAGCCAGGCCAGTATTGTGTCAGAATAAAACTAGTAATGACAGGGGTGTGTTGGGAAGGACGCTGTGAGTCATCCTAAAATGAGACGCTTATATAAGTGCTTAAGGGTACACAGTGTATAATTCTCAGCTTTGTTACCAATATTAACACGTGCACAACCGGGGGAATTTTAGCTGGCATGGAGTAGCTAAGTTGGTATTCTTTAACATTTCCTTTCGCTGAATTCTTGTACTGAATGTTTAGAAAGGTAAACCGTGCTAACTATTAATTTAACAAAGTTATCCAAAGATCTAAAATATTAAACCTGGATATTGGTACAAATAATTAAAAAAAAATATTATATTGTAATGATATTTTATTATATTTTATTATTCCGTTCATTTGCCCTGCTCACCATTTGCATCTATAATTGACTTTTGTAAGTTTTATAGTCCTTATAGTGGAAAGCAGTCCAGGCGCTCGTTGGTAATATAGGGTAATATAGGGTGGTAGGATGCATGCTACATGTTATATCACATATTTTGTTGCTTTATTACAGGGCTGTGCCCATGGGCATTGATGGAGTAAAGTCATAACTCAAGGAATGTTATGGAGTCTGCAAACTAACATGTCCACCTGGGAAACTTGATTTGTGAGAAATTTCTTTCAAATTTACTCATCGCTACTTGTAAACCCCCATTGGCTTGAGACAATTAGCATTAACTAGCAACTGGGAGGGCTGGGTGGAGTGCTGAGAAGTATTGAGTAATATTTCAAAAATCTCTAGCCTCACCCAGCTGACTGTGTCTGGCATCTAACGTCTCATCTCTTTTATAGCAGTGGGCTTACTCAGCACACTCAGAACACGATGATTAATAAGGATAAATATAAAAATAGATGACAGAAGAGATTTGCTCCTTTTTATTAATATCCTCATTGAAAATATTGCACCATAGAGGTCCTTTTTCTCTCTCTCTATTTCCTTTTGCTGTTCTTATACTTTAATGCCTGGTACCAAGGATGGGATACTAAAATAGTGCTATCTGTCTAAGGAAGATTCCATTCAGTGCCTGAAGATGGTCTCTTGTGTAATATAGAAGCATCAGTGTACACACTCTAAGCATTAGACATATGTACACATTCCAAGTATCAGATATATGTACACATACTCTAAGTATCAGACACATGTACACACTCCAAGTATCAGATATATGTACACGCATTCTAAGTGTCAGACATACTGTATGTGCACACTCCAAGTATCAGATATATGTAAACACATTCTAAGTATCAGATATATGTACACATATTCTAAGACATATGTATTCACACTGCAAAACCATTATCAGCACTAGGCTCAAAACTGCACACTATAAATACACCACTACCTAAAACTCAACGTTTTGTTTTTATTGTGTGGCTGCAGGGTGGCACCAGTGGAAATCTTGCACCAAACTGGTATGGGTCGTCTGGATCTGCCACTGTGACTGTAACAGACCCCAGAATGCCAAAGTAACTCTAGCAATGCTAGAAGCTGCGGTAGAGGATATGGTGACACAAAAAACCAGCAGCATCAGGAGCAGAACTACCATTGGTGCAACAGGTGCAACGGCACCGGGGCCAATGTTGATATAAGGATCCACAGCCCTTATCACCGCACCGCCGAAGCTCCGCACTGGATTACTTGGGATAGCATCAGGGCCAAAGCTTTTTTTTGCACCTGGGCCCACAACTCGCTAGTTCCACCTCTGAATAGCATAGCTAGTGGGGCTGAACTCTGTACTAAAACATACAGATTTTTTGCACCTACAACTAATATATTAGTTTCATTTGTTATACATGAAGGGCCTGATCCAGAAATACGATGGTACACTGAGTGTGCTCAGCGTACCATCGCTTCACTCCCCCGACACTCCCCCTTGCCCCAGCGTATTAACACTCGCTTACGCCGGCTGAAGGCTACCTTAACTCCCAGCCTCATTACCCTCCCTCCCTCCTCCTACCTGTTCTAACTGCAGCGTAGTGACAGAGGGGAACGCCCACTCCAGCGTTACTATGCTACTGCTACGGACGCACGATCCACGATCAAGCGTTTCCGTAGCTGCACCGGGCAGATGTTTAAACCAATCTTACGCTGGTGGCTGGCGTTTTAACGCCGGCCAGTGTAGGTCTGGATACGGCCCGAAGAGTAAATGGGTAACGTGAATATTATCATGCATTTATATATTGGGTAGAACTGTTACATACAACTGCTTAACTATATCTAGGGGAAGAGAGTTATGCAATTTGTTATAACCGGTAAACCTTCAATAAAGGGCAGACAAAAATGTAAGTGAATTTGGCTTAAAAAGGTTTATAATAATCAGTTTTCTGCTGGTAATTATAACATTGTGCCTTGACCTGTAAAAGTAGTTTCACTGCATAGCTAGTGAAAGTTTTTAGCCAGAGGAAAGACTTTAAAATTGTCTTTTGTTAGTCTGGTATAAGAAAGTGACTTTCATTTCCTGTACTTTCTAAACAGCTAAAATAGCTTCTGGCTTCAACATTTTTATGCTACAGATATAAAAAGTTATCTTCAATAGTGGCTAGAAATGCTAAATAAAATTTGCACTGTAAAATGTTAGTTGTTACTTTGGAGCTGATCCAGAGCTGCAGCGTTTAGTAGGTGCAAAAAGCTGGATGCAAATCTACCCATCTGCCCATGTCTGCTTCTGTGTGCTCTGCGCCAGTGGAACGGCGCACTCATATTTATATGAGAAAGAGGGTGGTTTAGTGCTGCTATGAGTGCAGTAGCAGGTCAGATTAGCTACGCTTCAGCCTAAAATTCTGCACTAGCTCAGGGGCTGGTGTAAGTGTGTAATGGAGGAGATTATTCATCATTAAAAGGCCCTATTATCGGTTTAAACACAGCCATACACATCGGGGACCGGATTCACAGATGTGTATTTACTACATGCGGGTTTTTACGCACGCACGTAGCTATGCAACACCCATGACACTCCCCTAGCACGGACGGGTTTTCAGTGACTTACACCTCCATAGGGTACCCTTCTCTCTACGTGTGTAGTTACACACGTATGTTACTTCCGTACGTGTGTATCTTGCTAATCGCGCCCTCAAAAGCCCATTTAAATGATCCCCACTTTCACGTAACATCGAATGTACGGAAAAGGACCACATCCCTCCATACTTATATATTTCTAACTAGCGATTTACAAGTCCGTGCCTAAAGTACTTACGTGCTTAAATACTACGTAATTTGCGTGGAAAAAGTTCCTATGCATGTGTAGTTAATCCGCTCCTAAAAATACAAACACAATCCGCCGAAAAAACGTATCTGTGAATACGGGCCAGAAACTTTTTTTTCTATAAAAGGGTTAAGGGTGAACATCAATTCATTTTTAAAAGATTTTTTTGATCATATATTACACAATAGTGATTTGTCTTGCTTACATTTTCTTAAGGCTAAATAGCAGCATATTGCCGCATATTTTATTGAGACATTTTTTAAATAGCAGTCTACATTTTTAACAGGTTTAATTTGATTGTAATAAAAAATTTGATTTGAAACACGCAAACTTGTACAGGCTGCTGACATGACACTTTGCAGCCTTTGTCTATAAGCATCTTTTGCATGTTTCAAACGAATGTCCCGTTGCATTACTTTCTATCTCTAGAGTTTCAACTGCTGGAACACTGGATAGGACACCTGCAGATTTGCCTATCCGCTGCTGAAAAACTCTGGATCAGGACCTTTGAGTTTTGAAGCTCCACCTGAAAATGTACAAATAATATGCCATTAATGTTAATATCTTTATTTTAGCATGAAATTTGCATATTATTGCATATTAAGCTGGATTTATGTGTTCATTTATGTCGCTAATATATTTGCTTTTACATTTGCTAATTTGATATATTGTTACATTTTATAGTACTTATACATGGTAGGCTGCCCCAAATTACCTTTAACTTTAGTAATAAGTTTATTTATTTATTTAATGAATTTAATGAAAGAACTACCTATATAATAAAATACCAGCAGGCATATTAAAAGCTATAGCAAACAAATCTGACAATAATAGAGAAAGTGCCACCTGTTGTCTATGACTGACTTATAGATTGTAGGTTTGCAAGCAGGGCCCTCTTACCCACCCAGATTTGATAATAGGGTTGATCCAGAGCTGCACGTACACCTTTTTTTTGGTGACCTGAGCAAAACTATGTTGAACGGCAAAGGGAGGCAAATTTAAATTGTGAAAGCGGAATTAGAATTGAGAGGTGAAGTTTCCTCACTCAACTCAATTTATAGATGAAATAAAAAGTATGCAGTATACTTTTTGAAAATCAGATGGTCTTTTCTTAGGAACATTGTCAACTAGAATATCATATCTGTTTTGTGAAAAGAAGTATAGGTATGGAATTTTTCTCTCATCTTTAGAGATCGAGCTTAATGGATGTAAATCAATTTTGATGTATTGGTCAAGGACACACTAATCAATATGTCTATTTGTATCTTAATAACTATGTTTCTCGGATATATATTGTATAAGTGTAATGCAATCTTTAACATATTGCTATTTTTTAAATCTGTCAATATAATTGTATGTAAAATTGATTGCAAAAAAACAATAAAAAAATGTTATTTAAAAAAAAAAAGTATGCAGTATGGACCGGATCCAGACCCCGTGTTCCGTACGTGAACTCCCCGTCACTCCTCTTTCTCATGAGTAACAAGTGTGATGCCATAAGGCAGCCTTAATTCACACTTGTAGATCAGCGGTCCATCCAACCGCTGATGCGCTCGTAAGTGGGTGGTGGCACCCACACTGTACACCTTACATGCTTCCCCCACCCACCTTAGCGGACGGAGGCGAAACACTGCCCCCTTTGATCTTAAAAGCCATATGGCGGAACTAAGTTCTCTATTATGGTTGTTACTGTATGTTAGTTAAAATTAACGTAATATCTGGAGGGCGCATGCCCATTCAGTCCCTTCAGCCCACTTATGCACACTGCGTGAATAAGTCGGCAATCATTCACATGTCTGGATCCGTCCCTATATGAGTTCTATGTGTAACTAAAGTATTTTCC
>WWET01003483.1:46647-60036 GCA_011038615.1 Limnodynastes dumerilii | reverse complement strand
CAGAGGGGTACAGACATATAACGAGTTTCTCTACTTAGTATTTTGTCTTCTAATCATATTTGCATTTGATTGTAATGCTTTTACAAACCTATAGATACTGATGGTGTAAATGTTCCATAGCCATCTCTTCTGTGTTGCTTCTAGTTTCCACCTTCTGTGTAAGCGTCTAAGAGAGTAGTCTGTAGATGCAATGGTCACTGCAACTACATAAGAAGAGAAGGTAGGTCACAGGACAATTAAGGGTAAACTAAATAGACTTCACAGTCAGCAATAAGCCTGGAACCAACTTTGCTCCTCTCTTGACTGTAAAGACAAAATAGACCAAGTATTGCCAACCTTTGGCACTCCAATGGCTAGATTTACTAAGCTGTGGAAAAGGACATGTGGAGATGTTGCCCATAGCAACCAATCAGATTCTGGCTCGCATTTTCTAGTATGTAATAGGAAAGTAAGAGCTAGAATGTGATTGGCTGCTATGGGCAACTTCTCCACTTTTCCTTTCCCACAGCTTAGTAAATCTGGTCCCAAGCGTTGTGAAACAACAATCATCAGCGTTTTCCAACAGAATAAGCATTTCTCATATCTAGCAATGCATGATGGGACTTCACAACATGGCACATAACAACAGCTGGAGTGCTATAGGTTGTCACAGATACATCTGGGAATTGTAAGTTATTTTCATTGAGACAGACATATGTTATTTATATACATTATTTAACCAGTAAGCTATTTCATCTGACAATTTCTGCAATAATGTCTTTTTTTTTTGTTCCAAAAGGAAAGGAAAATGTCTTCTGTATTGATCCCAAAATTATGGTCTTCCTAAAGAAATAATATTTTAAATAATTATCACTGTGATAAATAGCTTGAATACCAACATATCAACCTTCATGACACTCCATTTACAGTTTCAAGGCATGGGGCCGGATTCACAACCCCGTAATTTTTTACATACATGCCTAATTTTGCGATTCTAGTTACTATGCATGTGTAGTAACTATTTGACACAATCTAATAAATAGTTACTACGAATGTGTAGTAGCTAGAATCGCAAAATTAGGCACGTATGTAAAAAATTACGGGGTTGTGGATCCGGCCAATGATTTTTAGGAGGTGTAAAAAATAAATAATAACCTAGCTGACCTGTCATTCACACCATTCACTCATATAGACATAAGGGGATGCAGTCTGTGGAATGAAATACAGGAAGCCGAAAGCTTATTTTCATCTGTTTCTATTTTGATAATGGTACTGATTACAAACTTCTACTAATGAGTTGGTAAGTATACAGAATAGTTTTTTTTGGCTTACTTACCCATTCATTAATTCAGAAACTGTCACTGCATACTCCACCAGAGTCTTAGGGTCAAGCTGCAAGGAAGGGAGTCTTTGGGTCAGGCTGCGGGGAGATGAGGGTAATTGAAGGAGAGGCTTATGTTAGGGCAATGGAAGGGTGGAGGCAGGGTAAGAATTAGGATAAGGGTTGGGGATATATTAATACTCTCCTCTGCATCTTCGTTCTTGGGGGTATCGATTGCTTCTCCTCAGGGTGGCAGAAACAATTAATTTCAAAGCCAGTTTGGAACTGGCTGGTATGAAACAGCCATTTTAAAAAAGGGCCATTCAAAGCGGAGACGCACACCTGCCATAGCAACACGGACAACTTTGTGACTTTAAGGGAGCATATATATTTTACTAGGAATTGATTGGACTATTATTTTGGTAGAGAAAAACAGGTGGCACTGATAGCAGGTGGGGAGTCAGCTGAAGTGTATGCAATCGTAGCAGGACAGGCAACTCATGTCCTTGGCACTGGAAGGTAATGGCCAAAACACACCACGGTTATACTAAAGAGACGGACTGGATACCAGTCACCGGGCATAGCTTCCTGCTTCAACTGGAGGGTGTGTTTTCCCTGAACATATATGATCACTCACACCTAGTGCCAATTTGGTTGCTGATGTTCCCTGCAAATAAACGTATACATGTTAGTAAATAAGTAATAAGGGCAGGAGGGATGGAAAATTCAGAGCAAAAGAAAGAACTTCCTGTAGACAGCCTTACTATACCCCTTAACCCCCACTCCTTATCCCCACCATACACCCCAAGCCGGCTCTGATTGACCTAGCCCCATTAACCACTAAATGGCTGGTGTATTTGCCAGCAGCTGGTTGTTTATAATCCGTTCTGCCTAATTGCCATTCAGTTATTGTTAGTTCTAGCTATAAGGTACCAAAGCACAAGTACCTGTAACGAATAAAGGACACAAAGATTTTTTCCAGTAATGAATCCTAAGTAATAAGTATCCCATCTAAATATTGAAAAACTTAAACATAAGTCCTGATTGCAAAGAATCATACCTTTTATGACCTTTGATTATGTATGGGTGGCTGAAAAGATGTCCAAGAGGTCGTGTAGATTTTCTTCAATAGTCCATATAGATGCTCAGATACATTTTCAGTACTGATTGTAGTAATATTGGGTTATAGCTTTCAGTTCTTGGGCCCTATGACAGCATCAGTAGAATAATATGGATAACAAATTGGAAAATCATTTCTAAGACCTCCTCTCTGAGCTAAATGTTGTAGCTTACAAAAGCAGAAATACAAATCAGTCATGGTGAGCCTTGCAAACCTGGGCTGCAGTATGGAAGTCTAGGCATTCCTATGAACAAGGTTTTTTGTCATTTTGGGGAGTTCACTAAATGGGACTTCTCTAAAACCACAATTCATTTAAATAACCATGACCCACAAAATGATATAGGCCAAAAAGAGGAGCATGCATGAATTTATTCCTCAATCAAAAAGAAACTTGTTTAATTTGCACTAATCCATCAAACAGTTCACATTTTTACATCTCCGCTAATGTCACAATGCACACAAATTGTGATTTTGACCATGTGTGTACTATGAGTTGCTAAATATATTCATTGTAACGTTATTGTTTTATACATACAAGTATTTTAGTCACTGGGATTCTTTTAAAGAATCTGTTTTGGATTACTTTGATTACTATTAAAACAAATGACCTGACTTTCCTGGCATTTCTATGCAGGGGCATTTATAGGGATGTTATATCCCAGTTTGGTAACTTATGGTGTACAAGACTTTTGTAATGTTTTGTACTGCTAAGCATAAATCATAATTCCTGTATATTATGTAATATAATGACAACATAAGTGACATAAGGTAGCACAATTAAAGTTACACCTTTAAATTAAATTACACCTTTAAATTATAATATCATTCATGTATTTACATATTTTAAAGTGGTTAAAGTGAAAAATTCTTCCCCTTGCATGTGTCCAGCCATACCTTCTCCTCCATTGTATGTATCCAGCCATACCTTCTCCTCCATTGTATGTCTCCAGCCATACCTTCTCCTCCATTGTATGTCTCCAGCCATACCTTTTCCTCCATTGTATGTCTCCAGCCTTACCTTCTTATCCATTGTATGTCTCCAGCTTTACCCTCTCTCTGTCTGTATGTATCCAGCCTTCCCATCTCCTCCCTTATATGTCCCCAGTCTTTCATTTTTCCTCCTTTTTTTTAATCTTCAGCTATTCCATTGTTGCCCCTTGCGTGTCTTCTTCTTTCCATTATTCCTCCTTGTATATCTTCAGACCACCAAATATTTCACACCTTAAATGTATTTTTTCTGTCTTCTCTGACGCCTTGCACATTGTATATCGCTGATGTGACCTTGGGAAGAGCTGCTACAGAGAAGCTGTGCGTCCCGGCTCAGACATAGAGCCAGGCTGTGCCGTGGCTGCAAATCTGGCCTACAGATCTTTAAAGCAATGCAGCCATAAGGTGCTCCCTATAACGCACATATAAATATCAACACACCAAACAACACAACTCTTTTTGCCAGGATATTACTGGGCCATATAGAAAAACTGTTGTTGACCTATTTTTTTGCCATTGACTGAATTGTAATATAAACTACAGTTTTGAGAGACTATTCTCAGGGATGTCTAACTAATTAATGTATGTACGGTATGTATAATTTCATTCAATTAGTGGAAGCTCTGCTACTTAAACTTCTCTGTCTCCTCGTTCCCATACCCAGTTACTATTAATTTCATCAATGATATTATCTTGCTACTTGTGCTATTGTTATCTGTGTAGCTTGCCATCACCTATGTATCTACTGTTCATAATTACTCACCTCCATATTTTGGATTAAGGTCATCTTCTCCCTCTTATGAGCTTGACTTGTTCTTGTTTTTTTTTCTGTTTAAGAACTTGGAATATTTTTTTTTCGAAAACTAAACTAGCCCCAGTCTGCTGAACCTTTTATATATTAAGCTGCTGTGCCAGTGAAAGAGCACTAGGCCTTTCTGACCCCATCCACATCTTTGTACAGTGTGCAGTCCCTCTAATAAGTGCCACCTTGATGTTAGTTGCTGATAAAATGCACACACTATGCAAATGGGACTCTACAGTGTAAGTTCCTAGATACAGGGTTGGCCCCTTTCCCTGCCATACCCCCTCCTTTTGCTGTCACCTATGGCATTATATTTGCAGCCTACTAAAGGCATGGATAATCAGCAGTGCTATTGCACAAGCTCAAGTCAACATTACAATGTAATTTCTCCAGCCAGATCTAAATTAAACAAGTATATTGTATAAACATTTCTTCATGATAACTGAATAACGATAATAGTCTCACTGTCAAAAAGATGCAGGTAATACTATTTCCTTTAGCATATAATCAAGTCATGGATGCCATCTAGTGGTAACACTATCTATTGCAGTTTAATTTCTTTTAGAAACGTATCTGCTGTATTGGTCTAATTGGTATCGTTTGTATAGTTAATGAAGTGTCTATAAAGAAAACTGATTGTTCTGCCTATACCAGCCAGATTCTAGCTAACATTTAATTAGTAAATCCTAGAAAATGAGAGCTAGATTCTAATTAGTTGCTTTAGGCAATACTTCTATTAAATAAACCCCTAATGTTGCAATTGCAAACATATTATAGTTATAACCATCAATATTTAAAACAAACCAGCAATAGGAATAATTACAAAATAAAAATAATTACATTGAATAATTACATTGTGACAAAAAAGAGCTATAGTTTGCATATACCTTTTATTTATACGCTTAAAACATCTGTATACTGGAATTGTAACCATACATCTCTAATATAACATATTATGTTATCATCTGGAAAAGGTAGTTGGGTTCAATATATATTAATATTGTGCACAATGTGGTCAAATTCAACCACTTTTACCCATTGCATTTAATCACTCTTTGGCAGTCTCATAATATCGCATCACACATTAAATATGAGCACACAGCCTCTATGGAACATATATCTGCATATCTCAATAAATCCCGTGTTTTCGTCCATACAAGTGGTTCTCCTTCCAGCACTAATCCCTACAGCAATAATCGCCTCCAGGGCATTCAGACCACTTTTTTTTTTAAGCACAATGGGCCTGATCCAGAGCAACGACCGCAAGCGAGCGTACGACGAGCGTATGCGAAAATTCGGGGAAAAATTCGCAACGCGCATGCCCAGTATGACAGCTTCCGGTCGCCCGGGCGTCATGAGCGAATAGCGGGCGTATTGTGAGCGTATTTTTCGCTCGCGGGGCGTGCGTTTTTTACGATGGTCGGCTGGGCGCCCGTTTTACTACAGGGAGGCGGGGATAGCCATTTAAATTGTACAGTATGGGCGTGCTAAGCCCGTACGCTCAGCGTATTTTCTGCGGATTTTCGTACGGCCGACGGTCGTACCCAGTGTAGGGTATAGGCGTCGTATGCAGGTACTTTGCTATGGGAGTGTTAGGGGCGTGTATGTTTATTCGCACGGTCGAACGTACGCATTCGCTCGCCGTGCGAATTTTCGTAACGCTGGATCAGGCCCAATGAACAGTATCCAAACCTCTGCTGTGCTACTGAGTTACACTCTGAGGACCATACCTTAGTATTTCTGCACTGTCCCAGCGTATGGACGCAGGCAGAAATGTGAATTGTATGTAAGGGCTAAAGCCAGCCCTTACTGTACGTTACTGTACGTTTACATATAGTACTCCCACGACCCATAGAAAGAAAAGGTCCTCCTCCCTCCTGTCATCACATCTCTACCTTGTCCTCATTAATTCTCACCTTTTCTCTCTACTGACTATCTTGCTCATTATTCACCTGCTCCTACACACATATCCTGCGTCTTTATTTTCCAAAAGACTGCATTTACGCAATCTACATATCGAAACGATACGCAGATTACGTACAATAGCTACTACGCATGCGCAGTAGCTATTGTTCATTGAATTACATCCGTCTATGGAAAACGGACGTAGTTCTGGATCCGGCCCATTGTTCTGCTATTTTTGTACTATATTTTACTTTTGCATTGCACTTGTATTGTATCCTTTATGCAAGATACTGTGTGGCGCCCCCTATAAATAAATGTTAATAATAATAATAATAATAATAATAATAATAATAATATTTGTGTAAACATAAAATGGTAGAGATTTTAACTTTCTTTGGACTGAAATCCCTTTTAGTCAATATACACTCTAACAATTTCCTCTTATTATACACCATCAGAGAGCTAATTTCAAGAATTTCAGTGCACTGGAGTCAGAAATCTTAAGAAGGCCTATAAATGTCACATGTTCATCTGCACCAGTGGAAGTGATTGCATAGTATAGCCTAGCTCCAGTGAATCCCTCTGAGTCCAGACAGTTGGTCAGTACTTGGTCAGCATATTGGTTAGGCTGGTATTGACTGCAGACACAATCATGGATCTGACCCAGACTTAAGTGCGAAAAGGGCGTTGGTTGCCACTGAGAAGTCCAGCGGGTCTGTGGCGGTGCAATGGGTCTGCCCATCTCTGGAAGAAACACCGCAGTCTTCTCTACAACTGTTACCCACACCGCACTGCCACCATCCAGGCAGGGTCTCCACCTGCACGACTCAACTCACAGCGCCTACATCAATTTCTAGGGAAAAGACTGGTTAACGCTAACGACTAGATAACATACAAAAACCTGAATGGTAAACAGATTAAGGCTTCAACCTTGACTAACTAGTTTAATGCAAAATACAACACCTCGCAGTTTCTTACCAACAAACTACATTAAAAAATTCTGTGGAAGAGTGCAATAAAATATGTGAAGAGTTTAATTCACAAGGCATGCAGTATATTTTCCCCAAGCGCTGCTGTATCAAGCAGGGTACTACCGCTGAGTACTGCAGCTTCCAATGTTGGTAAACTGGGAGGGGGCTTCATCCGCATATTTTCCCTTACACAGAGCCCAGGGGGTTAAATACAGTACACTCTCCAGGAGAATAAACCACATGCAGGCAGCAACGAATTTACAAATATATAGCACCCCTAAATTGGAAACTAGAAGTGCCAGAAAACGTGCTCGTACCTAGGCGCACCCAAAGGGCACGATGCAATCAGACCAACCGCTGCTTAAAGTCTAAAAGGGGCCTGGACTGTAAGGGTAGTTAGTTTATATTTTGAGTAAGGAGGCTTGCCTCCCAGTCACCCTGAGGTTGTGACCTGTAGCCTGGTGGTCCAGTGATAATTTGATCCCCTGATGGTCCAGTGGTAACCTGACTTACCTGCCTCCAGGGATTTCTTCCACCGCTCTGCACCGCCAGGATTGGCCCTCCACGCCCCCTATCACCTGCTGTCTTACCCCTCGCCTCCACAGTAGCAGACACCAGTATAGTTACATTTTTACTGAACCTTTCATTTATTATTGAATCCCACACTACTTATCCAAATGCATGGATGGCCCATCTGATTAATGACTACCCATTTCAGCAACAGTGCAGTGGTTCATATGTTCAATTGATTGTCTTAAGATATCGGACCGTATTCACAACTAAGGGCCTGATTCAGAGGCTGAAAATAAGAACTTAAAGTTACACCTGGGCAAAGCCATGTTGATTTCAGGGGGAGTCAAGTTAATTTTATTCTATGCATGCAGGGAGAATGCTTTGCTTTTACTTATTGCACACAGATACCTGATCAGCTTCACTTTTAAACTGCTAATTAGACTTGAGCTGGGAAACATCACCTTTTAATTATAATACTGTTGCAACAAATGAAATTTGACTCCCCTGAAATCAACATGGTTTAGCCCAGGTGTAACTTTAAGTTCTTATTTTCAATCTCTGAATCAGGGCCTAAGTGTATTGATAAGTTACGTGCCGATTTTTAAGTGCTGTGCTTAAGCGCGCGCATAGTAAATATTTTACGCTGTCTACGTAGCATTTCGTTACGTAGATTGCGTACATGCGGTCTTAAAAGACCGCATGTAAATATTATTTACTATTATTTTGTGAGATTTACAATCTGACAGAGGTTCTTGCAATAATCAGAACTTTAATTTATAGTCATCACTATTATTATTATCGTTTATTTATAAGGCTACACAAGGTGTCCGCAGCGCCGTACAAAATACAACAACAAAATACAGTACAGATATACAGGGTAGGCATGGACAGCATAGTACATAATTATATCACAAAAATACATTAAAGTGAAGCAAGGCAACATGTGTCAAGCTTAGTTGACCAGGGAGGAGGGAGAGAGCACAGTGAGAGCTTGAGAGGTAACTACCAGGTGGGAACGGGGTAAAGGGTAGCAGAGGGGGGGATAATAGGGTACAAATTAAATGAGGAACAACACTAGAATGGAGAGCCCTGCCGACAAGAGCTAACACACTAAGTGGAAGGGAGGGGGAAGGAAATGGGCTGCTGGTATAAGCGGAGGAGAGGAGGAATTAAGGAGAAGACAGGATAGATCTACGATGCAGTGAGGATGTTAAGTGGAGGAGGGGTAGGCTAGCCTGAACAGGTGCGTACTGAGTGAGCGCTTGTAGACCTGCAATGTGGGGAAGAGTCTGACTGAAGAAGAGAGTACATTCCAGTGCAGAGGTGCAGCATGGGAGAAGTTCTGGACATGGGCGTGAGATGTGGTGATCAGTAGGGAGGCAGCGGTGGTTAGTAACAGGAGGTTACACTGTACAACCTTTCACTTGTGCAATATATTTGGGCACACAGATGAATTTCGTTTTGCTGCTGCGCCCTGCGTACCTATTTGTGTGTGTCTTTGGATTGGGCCAACTATGTCTAATGCTAAAGATCAGCTTGAATGGAGCAATAGCAACAATGGGTCTGATCCAGAACAACGCCTCGGAGCGAATTTACACGTGGCTGAGACATAAAATCGCTGTTTTGTACGCACTGCGCATGTGCACCATAGAAAATACGCACATTAACGTAGCGTAACTGTGAACGTATGGCCCATTCACGTATGTGTCACGTAAATACTTACGTGTGGGCGTGCCAGTTTTACGTTTCAACAAAATCCACCTGAAATATGTGAAGTAGGCGGGGGGTTTATTTAAAGTGTACAGTATGGGCGTGCTTAGCTGCGTAAATTCGTCCAGCCCATACGTACATGTGCATATGACTGCGGTTACGTTGGAAAAAGTTAAGGTAGGGTTTGGAAAGCGTATCTTAACAAAATACGTCCGTGCAAGGGGTGTGCCGAGGGGAGTGTAACGAATTTACGCGCACGAAAATACGCTCCGCGAATAAACCTACGGCAAATGTAGTTCTGGATCTACCCCAATGTTTCTAGAGTGAGTAGTCACACTTCACCGTCAGCCTGAGTTTGGCAGATGTCAGGAGCACTATTTTTGGTCAAATAAATATGGCCAACTGTAAATAATAAATCCTAAAGCAATTTCTGATGGCTTTGTCTTGATCTCAACATGTCGCCCCTCTATGCAATAATCAGGCCCTATTTTGACACCGATAGAGTTGGCTGTATTGGTGTTAAAATTATTTACATTGTGATTTACTTATAGCAAATTACCCTATTTCACCAAAATACTCATTCTCAATGGAGATATGTTCTCTCCCAAACACAGACCAGAGATCGGATATGGGCTGCAGTGGCCTGCGGGGACAGCCTCATAGAAGGAGTAGGTTAGGGTTAGGCTGCAGGACATAGAAGGTCAGGGTCAGGGAGGGTTAAGGTTAACAGAAGGGGAGGGTTAGGGTGAGGATTAGGGATACTGGAAAACCTTACCTGTCGCTATTGCAGCATTCAGATCTTGACTCATCACTGGATCAGTTTTCTTTCCAGCCGTCATAAAGTGACTACTGTCACCACTGCCAGAATAAGATATGTTGAAAACAGACACATTGTACTGGCAAACCACACCCCATTCACACCCCCTATAACATCCCCAGTCATAGACTGATCTGTTTAAAATGGTTGAAAACCGACTCCTGATGAATAATTGTATAACTCAGAATCCTGAACAATCAGACCACAGCTATCCCAAACCAATCAGTATTGGCACAGGGCAAGCCAATGTGCTGATATGGTCTTATGCAATCTCCCTAACAACAACAGCATTATATCGGTCGCTAAGGAGAATGCGCAGTGTGCTTTAGAGCTACAGTTACTTACAACTTTGTGCTGACAGTTTAGGGAGGGCCCTTCCCCATTTGAATGTGACATTGGGCTGGATCCAGACCAACGCACGGCTTACAGTCATGCGTGGTCTTTAGTTACTACAGCGTAGCGGGGACTGCAGGCTCGATGCTTCAAAAATGGTTTGCCAAGTTTGTGTAAGAATGTGATCTCAACCCCTTTTGACTGAGTGCCAGACCTTCATCCAGTATCAGAGGCACATATCACAAAGGCAGAATGAATGTGATGGTTGCCATCCCATTACATTAAACATCATTAGGATAGCATTTAACAGGGACATTCAGAGATTATTAAGAAAGAAATCCATACAAAATGAGAAAAGTTAAACAATACATTCAATTAGTAATGGCATAGTTGCTGTTAGATGTTGCAAGTGTAGTGTGTATATGAAGTACAAATATTTGACAGAATCATAGTTATATAAATATGAAAATGTATATTATATGTCATTAGACTGGGAAATCATTTTTATTAGTCTTAATTTTTTATTTCAATTTCAGGCCTGGGAAGCTCTACACAGCAGGGTGTAGCAGTGCGTTCCTGACAGTATTATTAAGCAAAGGTAATTGCTTTAGTGACAGGTGAAAGGCAATTTGGATTATAGCGTTTACCCAGAGGAGTCTTCTTTAAAACTGATACTCCTTGAGAAGCGTTTAGTAATCATATGTTTTCAAAATTAATTAATAAGTGTACCAACTGAGCTGGTACAGGTTGTGACTGGTGGCTATTAAGGGATTGCTGATTTGCAAAGATAGAAAATAAGTTAGGCAAGACCAGCATTCACTGTTAAATATAGTAAAACATATCAGAAGTGGTTTACAATAGAGCACAACAAACACAGGGAAAAGTTTGTTGTTCTAATTCAAGGAGATGAGATTGTTGAAATCATATTTGAATTATTTAATGTGTCTGATCCAGACTCAGATGTTAAAAAAATACACATCCTATGATTGGGAATACACCACACACATAATGGGCCTGATCCAGACTTAAGATTGTTTTATGCACGCAAACGTACCTAGGTTACGCCCTAGTAAGTATAATGCACTCCTCCTGGCACTTTACATTTTCTGACTTACATGTTCAGAAACTTACCTTAACTTTTCCTTGTGTATCTCTGTGCGTACGTGATGCCTTGTCATACATAAGTGCAAAACCCAGCTCACACTGTACAATTTAACGTCTCCCTCTACCCACAATGCGTTTATTTGGCTTGCGTAGGGATGTTACGCCCTTTTGTACTAAGTTATGTACAAGTTACGTATGATCAGAGATATGATGAGTAACATCTGCCATGCGCATGCGTAGTGCATTACCATGGCCAGACTTACGCATGCACATATATTGGCTGTCGTTATTAAGTCTGGATCAGTCCCGATGGGAGCAATCCAGATCGAACAAAAGTGCAGTTCCGGAGCGCTATGGAACAGTCATTAGATTCAAGCACAATGTAGATACTTCTTCTTGAGTGAACAAAAGTGCTGTATAGTTCTGTTATGAATAAAAGAAATAGCGGTTATGCTTCATGATTAGTTGACAAAGCAAAGTTCTACAAATATACTCAGGAATAAAATTAGTAACAAGTTAAATAGAATGACAATTACATATATATTTTAGCTAAAATCCAGCACAATGTATACATAAGACTTCTATACCTTTAGTGTGGCGATCAAACTACAATGATTTCATATAGCTGTAGTCTTGTCTGTTAGCCGTTTCATAGAAGCAGACATGTCCTGTGGTTGGTTATATGTTTACTTGTACTATACTTTATGCTTGTTCTCACTTTGGCTCCAGACTGTACGCAAATGCAGGCGTAGCGCACGTGCCGCACTTGTGTGCAGAAATTGGAGGTGTGGCTCATGGGATGAAGAAGTGTAGAGATGGGGAGTGATGTACAGGATATAGCAAACGGGCACAAAGCAGCCCTGCGCACTGCCGCTACATGCCCATTTATGCTACACAAGTTCAGGATAGTACAGAGTGTATTTAGAAGAAAAATAAATGTTAAAAACAATGGACCTGCGGCTTTTTAGGTGCGTATATTGAATAAAGGGATATACTGCGCATGTGTAGTAACCTAATATACGCAATTTACATAAGACTTAGAAATGGACTGTTCTGAATCACCATTACAAACCTATTTTTTCAAGGTTCCTAGTGACTTAAGGAGGAAATGGCGTATCGGGAAAACTTAAGGAAGATTGGGTGGAGGGAGGCATTTAAATTATGAAATCTGGGCGAGGTTAGGCAGAAACTTCTTAATTAGCCGCCCCAATGCACACAACTAAGAACCTAAAGATAAGGTAGCCCTATGGCATTCATAAGTCGGTTAAGTAGCTGAAAACCGGGGGCGTGTCAGGGGAGTCACCTTGCTACTAGTTGATAATTAAAAACCTAAAGCCTTCTTAAGTGTGAATCAGGCCCAATGTGAATAATTCGTTTGGAATGTGTGCGCACTAAAGCAATGTAAAAAATGTTTGTTTTGTTATTTAAAATAGTATTTTTATTACAGTATAGTAAGATAAACAGATAACAATATAATACTCTAGCAGCAAATTACAAACAATGGATATGTGTTCCCAGTTTAAAATTGTATGCTAAGTGGCAAAAATAGCTTGTTTATTGTATGCCCCCAGACCTAGACCTGACCTGTGTCATAGAAACATAGAAACATAGAAAGTGACGGCAGATAAGAGCCACATGGCCCATCTAGTCTGCCCATTTGTTTATTGAAAACTATACTGACCCTAGACCCTATTTACCCTCAATTGGGGTTACAATTTAGGATACCCTTATATTTATCCCAAGCATGTTTAAATTGTTCTACTGTATTGGCCTCAACCACCTCAGACGGGAGAATATTCCATTTATCTATCACCCTTTCAGTGAAGT
>WWET01003482.1:159879-170285 GCA_011038615.1 Limnodynastes dumerilii | reverse complement strand
AACATGACATGACACACATCGAACGTTCATTCGCTGCTCGGTGATCTTTCCTTGATTACTCCGTCTATAGAGAAAATACGCAGTTTTAATAAACAGAACATTTTTTATACATTAAGGATTCAGAGAAAGGGAAATGAGGGAAAGTGGGCGCGGGCTGACACTTAGGATCTTAAATGAACGCTCCCACGTCAGTTAAGAACTGAACTGACAGCGTATAGTTAAGGCAATTCAATGGTGGTCTAAGTTTAAGATCCACCGCTGTTTGCAAGGGGAGTGTCTGGTTTTGCAGTGGGCTGGAACCTGCTAAGATCTTAGGTGCGTATCAGGGAAATGAGGGAAAGTGGGCGCGGGCTGACACTTAGGATCTTAAATGAACGCTCCCACGTCAGTTAAGATCCCAAATGACATCGTATAGTTAAGGCAATTCAATGGTGGTCTAAGTTTAAGATCCACCGCTGTTTGCAAGGGGAGTGTCTGGTTTTGCAGTGGGCTGGAACCTGCTAAGATCTTAGCTAAGGTGCGTATATTTGCGATCTTTTCGCAATCGCATCTCTGAATCAGCCCCTAAGTGGTTACAAGCTCCGTATGTTTTCATGTATATGAATATGAGTTATGTGAGGTTATCGTCGAATACCGAAAAAGCCTGCGAAAGCGTGAACGCGCACACGAACGAACGCGTATGCGCGTACGTTCGCTAGCGTGCGTATTTTTGCGCTCTTTTTGTGGTCCTTTGTTCTCTCGCTATTCAATGAATGACATAGATATTAAGCTATTATTTTCTGTTTCGACAGTTCTAACACATTGTCTTTTTTCTCTGTTGGATTAGTTCAAGAATGATAGAAACTAGGCGCTAAAAAGTTGCCCAGGTTCTTAGCTTTATTAAATACCACTTGGGGGGGTCGAGAGAGGTAGGATTTTAAGATGGGATCATACAACAAAGTTTGGTAGTTCTTTTTAATAATATTAGTAATTTTATTTGCTGCACAGTTGTAGCATAAGACAAAAGTTATAAGAGTCTGTTTAGTAGTTTTCTCAAATGAGGGTCTAGGTTCCAGATCATTGAAAGGCCTCCTCAAGTAGAGAATCAGGGTAGGACTTAACTTGAAAAGTCCTCACAAGATCCTCCGCCTGGGGTTTAAAGGAGTCAAATGAGGAGCAGTTGCGCCTAAGATGGTGCAGCTGCTCTTTGGGAATGTTGATAAGCCAGGATTTCTTGTGATTGCTCTTGAAGTCTAAAAAGTTATTGCAATCAACTGGTTTATGAAAAGTGTGAGTAGTTATGGAAGAGTCTCTAATCTCAACTGTTACATCTAAAAAATTGATGGTAACTGGATGTATGTCACAGGTGAAACTAAGGTTAAATGAATTACAATTGAGTCCAGAAATAAAGTCTCTCACCTCACCCTCCATCCCGTCCCAGATCATAAACAGGTCGTCTATGTAACGGCGATAGAGGACGAGGCCCGCCGGAGCTACGCCTCCCCACAATTGTTCCTCCTCAAAGAGGCCCATGTATAGGTTGGTGAAAAACCGACAGACAAAGAAACAGTGTAAAAAAGAGCTAAACAGCGAAGCAGTCAAATCAGCCATACTTTAAAACAAGCAACATGTTGTAACCTATTTTTTGTAGGCTGATTTGACTTAGCACTTTCTTACATTCCTCCTGAATGTCCCTGAACACAGCATAAAGTCCTCACCAGTTGGGACTGTCATCCAGAATCGGGTCTGTCCCAGCAATTTGACTGCAAATAAGTCATGGTTGCTGACTCTCCAGGAATATCCAGGAAACACCCAAAATCTGGGCATTTCTAATGGTATCCTGTGAGTGCTGGCAAATCTCCTGCAGTCCCATTACCCGCAGCAGTAGTAAGGATAGGCGGGGATTGATGACACAATTTGCATCATCAAACCCCGCATCATCCCTAGTAACAGCATGAATTAGAGCTTTGACAGACAGGGGGAGAGACTTAATTTCCATAAAATCATATGATCAAGTCCTGCCCCTATGCCAGCATTTAATCTTCCCCCTGAGATCTCCAAGACGGAAAGTAAATGTCGGCAAAACTGAGATAAGGTGACAAAAAGCATCCAGTGCTAAACTATCAGACTGAATTCTGTGTGCAGTCACTGCTGGAGTGTTCTCCAGATGGCTGCTTTGCACTCATCCTAATCTCCTCTGGGCACCGTAGCAGCGGCACCTCCTGTTTCCACGATAATTACGCCATTAGTACTCACATTACAAGAACAGTACTATAAACTATAAATATCATATATACATATTACTTATTGGACATCTAGAGCCAAGTAAATAACTAATAATATTGAGTAAAAATCTTAATCTGCTATTAAATGTGTGATATATAGACATCGGATTATATGCACTATCAAAATGCACTAAAAAGGGCGAAATATGCACAAAATATGCACAATCAAAATACTATTTATTATCAGAAGTAACATTTATTTTCACAATATAGGGGAAGCAGTACTTACATGTTGATCGATCTGGTATTTTTTTGGTGAAGGTATTCGCTTGTCACAAACCTTGCACAAAATCACATTGCCATCAGTCGTAAATTGGCCTGGGTAATTTTTTATCCAAGATTCAATTAAAGTCTGGGTATTTTTTTTCACTGGCATCATTATTTCAACATTATTTCAGCGAGCAATTGAATGACAAACAATTGAATTGCGTGAAGCAACGAGTGCTGTACTCCCTTCCCCCCACACGCGCCAACGCTTTTGCCTAGTGCGTGCCAGCAGATCGGGTTCAGTGCGCTTGCCGAGTGCGTGTGAGGCGCACGTCACTGGCTGCGGCCCGCCACCGTTCCCGCATAATACAACACGCCTAACACATTTGATTTAACTGCTGAAATAAGCACTGTCAATGAAAAAGTACTAAAATATGCAATAACGCTATAAAAATAGCGTTTTATGCATTTGAATATGCAAACATGCAAATGCATATAATCCTATGTCTAGTAATATATAATCAATTAAGGTAGTGTATTAGAGTAATAGCAAATAATATTAGAACTGATAAGTAATACCTTTTTTTTCTTTTAAGACAAGCTGTCCTTTCATCTAGCTACAGTTGTTTGTATTTGACCCAGATAAATCTTCCATGCAACGTTCATCTGTAACACAAAACAAGCATTTTATTTGAAAACATTTCTGTAGTATACACTATTTTTGTAATTTGTGGGACTTCTGTAACTCCGTGACCTGTAAATTATGCCTTGATCTTAGTTCTGTCTGAAGCACTCGGGTAGAAAATATGAAGCACAGTAAAAGTTTCAAAAGCTAACTTCTCTTTTTCCTCCAAATTGCTAAGTTTATGTTGTTTTGTTTTATTTTCGTGCCTCATTGTTAAGGCTACGAGAGAGAGAGAGAGAGAGAGAGAGAGAGAGCAAATCTCTATGTTAACTAAAATAAAGCAAAATAAATAGACTGTGCTTGATTTCTGGAAGCAAATAGCAGTTGAGACTTATTAACATAATATATTATCAATCATTACCATTTAAAAGTAAACGTTTCATTATGCAGATGTAAGTAGAAAATGGAGCGTCTCCTAGCTGCTCTCCATGTTCAAAAACAAACATTATCTATATCAGACAAGCGCTCCCTTGATTACAATTTTGTCATTTCATTTGTAAACACATTTCTCATTATATTGTGCGTGCCAAGTTTAGCCTCATATATATGTCTTGGAAGTAGTGCAAAAAAAAGTTTAAAAATAATGGTAGCCTGTCATTGACAATAAGAAAATGTTCACATCTAGGCTTTTTATAATTCAGGATTTAAATGAACCAAGCCATCTGTGTAGAATAAACTCCATTCCTATATCATCTATTTTCCAAGGCTCATTGGCCGGGAGTCCATGAAAGACTTTAAGGAGAGAAGTTTATTTGGTATTTGTGGTACATGTACAATGTCCAATAGCTGCTGGTTCTCTATAGTTCTGCTACAGTGGTTTGCTAAACTGCAGGTGTTGACTGTCATGCACTGGCAGTATAACATAGCATTATAAAGCTTGTTAAAGTGAAATGCCTATATAATCTGATTGTTGGAATCAAATGTTACCTTAGGGATACACCAACCTTTAAAACCATCGAGTGTAACTTGTGTTAGCAACCTAATGATGTGTATCTTTTCAGCAACATTTCTGTCATACTGAGGCAATGGACATAAGTCAGCACATGGACATCCCTTAAGAGATGGGGATGGGAATTTCCATTAAAGTCTTTCAATGCTGTTTTATTTCTTGAAAAATATTTATTTTTCTCTTTATCACAAATTATAACACTTATTACATGCAACACTTTCATAGTGAATTAGAGGCACACCTAATAAGACATTAACAATATAATAGAATTATAGAATTCATTAACGCTGCTTTATCAGCTAAAATATTTTGAAGAAAAATAATACTATATTGTAAGGTTTATTATTTTACTATTCCATGACCATCATACGGACTTTTCAGATCTTCCCTCTGGGGAAAAGATAGAGACAAACACGGGACCAGGTTTAATGATGATATTTATGCAAATCTTTAAGACCACATATACGCAATCTACGTAACGAAAAGATACATAGATTACGTAACAAAAATTACTACGCATGCGCAGTATGAAATTTTGGTAAACACCAGACGTATATGCAATACGTCCGGTGATTTGAATACGGGCCCTTGTCATTAAGCCTCCTTTCCATCATTGCTGTAATTCATAATGTTCCAGGGGGTGGGTGTGCTTGATGATGAAAATTGCATCATCAAGTCCAGCCCATCCCTAGTAACACTAGGGATTACTATTGTGAGAGACAGAGCAGCTTCTCTTATACAGTGGATTTGCCGACTGTCCCGTGATACCTGGAGAACTGCCGGATATTCTGGGAGAATTGGTAACCCTGCAATATACCAATAAAAAGCACAAAAATAATGTTAATATTTATAGAATATTAATGCAGGTTTATATTTAGAGTAGGACTGACCAAAATGGAATAATTTTGGCATAAGTTGCTTAGCATACCATTTATTGCAATATATGATACCACGTTCACACTGACGCCCCGGCAAAAACCCGGGTTTTTAAAGCAGGGTTTTTGCCGGGGCACGAAGCAAAAAAGCAGGGGAAACCCCGTTCACACTGCAGCCGCGACCCGGGAAATTCGCGGGTCGGGGCCGTTCACACTGAACACGGGTCTGCCCTGGCTTTAATGTCAATCATTCATTTTAAGTGCTGAGCAAAAAAGCAGGGGAAACCCCGTTCACACTGCAGCCTCGACCCGGGAAATTCCCGGGTCGGGGCCGTTCACACTGAACATGGGTCTGCCCTGGCTTTAATGTCAATTATTCATTTTAAGTGCTGTGATAGGATGACAGAATAGTAAGTCATTTAAAGGGGACTATGCTTTTTGTCACACAATGATGATGTTTAAGTGGGTGGTGACTCAGTTTATTGTTTCCAAGATGGCTGACGAGCGAGGTGTGTTGACTCATGAGCTAGTGCTTTATTGTGCTATTGTGATGTTTAACACAGCAAAGGAGAGCTTGCTGCAGCTGCTAACACTGTGCTTTATTGCACACTGTGGATTTCAGAGGCAGATGGAGCAATTCATGGCTGATAGGGAGACTAGACTACGGCATTACAGGCGCAGGAGGAGAGCTTTCATCAAGTCCAGTATATCCTCCATTATGTTACTGAGCACCCAGAGTAACAGAAGAATGTGGTCCAGGGATCACAGTCACGGAGATGCTTTCTGGGCCAGGGTGGAAGCTTATGATGATGATGAGTGGATGGCACACTTTCGTATGTCTCGTGGTACCTTTCAGTATGTGCTGGACCTTATCACACCTGCACTTACCAAGAAGATCACCAACTGCAGAACACCTATTTCCCCCAAGCGAAGACTAGCGGTTGTCATCTGGTGGTATGCCACCCCAGGAGAATACCGGACAATTGCATGTTTGTTTGGACTTGGGAGATCCACGGTTTGCATTCTTGTACATCAAGTAACAAAGGCATTGGTGGAAAGTCTGTACAAGCGGTTTATCTCCTTACCTGTTGGACGTCGCCTAGATGAAACCATCGCAGGTTTCAAACGGAGGGGATATCCACAGTGTGCAGGTGCCATAGATGGTACACATATTCCAATCATTGCACCCACAGACAACCATGCCGATTACTACAACCGTAAAGGCTGGCACTCCATCATACTGCAGGCAGTAGTAGATCACAGCTATTGGTGAGTATGTTTAGTTATTAAACTTTGATGTAATGTGAATAGTCATGTCTAACCTAATGCAAATGAAATGCTAACCTTTGTGTATATGCATTGCAGTTTTACAGATGTCTTCATTGGCTGGCCTGGGCGGTCGCACGATGCAAGAGTTCTGGCTAACTCGGATCTATATCTGACAGCAGAGGAGAAGCAAGACGGCTGGTTGTTCCCTAGAGAGGTAGTTATTTAAAAATGTTATGGTGTGGTGGTGTTTGATGGTGGCTGGTTATATATTGTTCTGCATACTAAATGTTTCTTTGTGTTCACAGAAATCACTGTTTGTGAGTGGTGTGGAAATACCGGTACACATCATCGGTGACGCAGCATACCCTTTGAAGCGTTGGCTGATGAAGGGTTACACCCAGCACCTGCAATTGTCAGCTGAACAAGTGCGCTATACACATACCCTGAGTTCTGCAAGAATGGTGGTGGAAAATGCTTTTGGGCGCCTTAAAGGACGTTGGCGGTGTTTATTGAAACGCAATGATATAGATACCAAGCTTGTGCCCCATGTTGTTGCAGCATGCTGTATACTTCACAATATATGTGAAATACAGAAAGAACATTTTCTGCCAGAGTGGAACATCCAGGACCCTGATGTATGTGGGGTTACACCGGTGTCCTCAGAGTCTGACCGTCCCAACAGCAGTGTAGAACGCATTCGGGCAACCCTCACTGCCAACCTGAATGAATTGCTTTAGGTGCTATATGTATGCTATTAAATAATAGACTGACTCTGTTTTGTTGTTGTTCAAAAACATATTTACTCATATGTTAATAAAGGGTATTTGTTTTTTACAAAATTTGTATTTTTTCCCATACAAAATATAAAATACAATAAGTGCAACATGAAACATTTTCACAATTTTTTAAATATAACAAAACAGGCAGCTATGAAACTAGCTGAAAAACGAACAGGTAAACTTTTTAAAGGTGTTTACAGCAGTAGTTTACACCCCTATCTTAACATAAAGAAAAATTTTGTTTAAATGTAACAGCGCTTTCATTACAGCTGTTGGAAGTGCCTGTATTCAGGTTTTTGATGTTCAGCTGGGAAATCATTTGGCGGGGGACCAGGTGGGTACTCAGGGCGCTGATGGGACGCCATATATTCACAATTTGTAGCAGATTGGTGTTGAGCACCTACGTAGTCTGCCCCTTGACTATGCATTGGTGATGGGTAACGTTGGGGTAGGAAAACATTGGGACCTCTGTTATAACTAGTTTGGGGTTGACTAATGGCTTCAACTTTTGAACAAAGGCGATCCAGAAAATACATTTGGCTCTCTCTGTTCTCCCTGTTAATTCGCTCATGCATGCCCATTATTTCTGATATGAAGTTGCGCTGGAGTTGTTGCTGATGCTCAAAGAAGCGCTGCATACGGGCATCCTCTTGAGTAGACATTGCCAAATCCATTTCTTTTAGTTGGTCTACCATAAGAGTGGACATAGCTTTTGAAGCCTGTTCAACACGCGATAGTTTCTTCTTTCGTGCTGGAACATTGTAAACTAAAGAGGGAAGACAGAAAAAAAAAGGTTAATTACAAAAAACAAAACAATTGTGTGCATGTACCTTACAATATGGTTTCCCTAAACCATTATGTAACATTAAAGCATGCTGCAGCATGCACGTTATGCCCTGTGCAGCACGTGAAATTTGGCGTAACAGTAAATGGCAGTTTTGTTAGCGGTCAAGTGCTTTAGGCCTCCTTCCTTCTGCACACTTGCTGCATACTGCAACAGATTTACATTATTTATATGAGCTAATTTTACCCTTTTTAAAAAAAAAAAGTTTGACATAATAATGAATCCTTTATGCTACGGTAAAACATATTGCATTGAATAAAATACTCACTATTCGCACGTAATGCTCTGCTTTCATGCTGTCTTTCAGAATCAGGAACTGACGGCGAAGGAGTGGCGGATAAGGCCTGTGAATCAGGAAATTCTTCGCCGATACTGGTGATGCTGTCCTCTGTCATTGCTGTGGAATCCATTTCGCTTTGTTCTGCCTCTGCAGGCGAATCATCAATGAGGAGCGGAGATGAAGGACATGAAGTGTCATTTGTTGATGGCATGGTGGACGCTGAGGCACTACTGGAGGATGACAATGAAATGGGATTTGCAAGGGCACTGTTCCCAAAGACCATGTTGCACTGGTCATAAAATGGCCAGTTCTTCCTGGCTGCACCACTCTTCCTCATATTATGGTCATGGACCTTGGAGTATTGTTTCCTTAAGGCCTTGAGCTTATTCACCACTTGCTGCTGGCTGCGCTTTATTCCCCTCTCTGTAAGGATCTTTGCAATATTGGTGTAGACTGTGGCATCCCTTACAGTCCCTGAAATCTGTTTGCGGATCTCCTCTTCACCCCTAATGGCTAGAAGCTCACGGACCTCCTCATCTTTCCAATGAGCCATGACTGCTGCTTCCTTCATCGTCTTTATCCGCAGCATACTGATTGCGTCATGTCCAGGCGTCTCTCTCCCTCCAATCAGCTTCTTTCTGTGCGACCCGTGTTACAAAAAACCCGGGTCGCACCGTTCACACTGAGGGCCACACGGGTCAGACACGGGAATTACCCCTCGTTAAATCCCGTGTCTGATTGCCGGGGCTCTCTACCCGGGTCGACGCGGGTGTGACCGTTCACACTGAGACTAGACCCGGGATTTTCGGTCTTGCCCCGGCAAAGTCCCGGGTTTTTGGCTCAGTGTGAACGGGGTATGATATAGTAATATAGATCTAACATTGTTTTTAATACACGCTGTGTGGCGCCTTATAAATAAATGTTAATATTCATAATAATATTATTATTATTTTTAGTAATAATAATAATAATAATAATAATAATAATATTTTGGGAGTGCCATAGATCAAATGTTGTGTGTGTGTTTGTGTGTATAAGAGAGCGATCTATATACCACAGCAGAATAGTTTTCTTGTACTTAATACACAAGCTTACGGATTACAGATTTTTACATATTTACTATATATTTCTGTTCATGTAGATTTTGCCATTTTATATGTGTAGAAACTGAAAGATAAAACTTACCGCTAATGTGTTTGCTGGTAATACTATAAAAGGTAATGCGCATGTGCAGTAGATGTTACTTAGCGAATCTCTTAGCGCACAGAACACAATTCTATACACAGGAAGATCCGATTGACAGGGCGTATTAACGCCACGCAAGCCTGATATACACAAAGGCGACGGGGTGAGTAATTTTAATCTTAAAGTGTGGGCAGGGTTTGCTGCTTCTGCACGAGTGGCTTCCGTACCCACACCGATCCGCATGGAATACTTAAGGTAAGTTTATGCCATGGATATGCAGCAAAAGTCTGAGAGGGAAGTGACATGGAAGTGCATTACCATCTTACCTGCATACTTTGAGACATGTGCGTGCAGATGTCTGGATCAAACCCATAATCATTAACTTCATTAAAATATGGTATATGCATATAGCAACATTTGTTATAAAACTATAGCCATTTGTTGGATGTTCCAAAGCAAACTCTGAACAATACAGTAATTGCATCTGTACTACTGCACAGTATAGAGTTCATAGGGCATCTTTCCCATGAGTGCTTTTCAAAGATTTCTATTGTGTACAATAGTTACTGTTAGATATAATAGAAATGGTGGTTATGCTTTGTGCAAGTGCTCATTTGACAGTACAAATATACCAAAACTAGATGAATAAATACAATTTGTATTAAATAACATTACATGAAAATGGAAATAACAACAGCAAGCAATACAATGTATCACAACATTTTCATACATTTAGTAAAGGGTTCACAAGGTTAAATAGTACTGCAATGGTCTCACATAGCTGTGGAGTCTGGACTGACAGGTTTCCTGGGCGCATCTATGTGTCAAATGTTTAGACACAAACTTGCTGTAGGCGACATTGCGTTTTGTTAACACTATCTTACTGTCTATTAGTCCATCACTACACCCCGGAATGTAACTAAGGGCCTGATCCAGACCTACGTCCGCTTGCGTTTTTACGGCGGGCTTAAGCGTAAAATGGCCTTTTGTACTTACTGCGCATGCGTGGGGCAGATGTTACGCTCATGTTACGGTCTGAGAATCTGAGCGTATGGGCCTTGATCGTAAC
>WWET01003482.1:135709-159643 GCA_011038615.1 Limnodynastes dumerilii | reverse complement strand
AGGCCGAGCGGAGGTGCATCGGAGGTATGCCGGCGTAAATACGCTACGCACATGAGTGTTTTATGAGCGTAGGTTTGGATCAGACCCTAAGAGTCTAGTCTTCACTAGAGTCTCTAAAGGTGGGTATAGGCTGGGCTGCAAACTTCTAGCAGGTTGTGAATCCTGGAGACCACTCACGGAGAGTGTAATAAATCAACACCCAGAAGTAGCAACAGTGTGAAAGAGAGAGCTCCCAACGACAGGAGTGGCATAAGATTGTAACCCACTGTGCACAACAACATAAACTGGAGATCAGAGCACTCAATCCCGGGCCACCTCACCACAGTTGCATAAAAAGGAGGGAAAGGACTGGTACTATGAAGGAACACTGAGACAAGGTATGCTGAGAGACAAAGAACACAGAAGCAAAGTATATACAAAGTCTACACAGGAGGAACAAGGGATACTCAGTAATCACAAGAGAAACAAAGCAACAAAGCTATAACACGTAGCTTGGAACAACGCTGCTAGTTCTTAAAAAGAGGAAGGCTGACCCCTGATTGTCCTGAAGCCCTCCTGCCTCTAACCATGATTGGCTAGTGTCCTGACTGCTAGGCAATGGCCAGGGTACCATAAAAATGCAGAAAGGTGAGCTTGCATACCCACATGGCTAATTTGCATGCATTTCAAGAATATGCTAATATCTCACACAGGACAATGAAAAAACTTTCATTCATGCATTAATCATCTCCCACATTGATTATTGAAATGCTCTCCTTTTTGGACTCCCACATTATATAATTACCACCTACAGTCTATTTTACATGCAGCAGCTACAATGATTATCCTTGTAAAATGCTCTTCTAAAGCTGGTCCACTTTGTCAATCTCTACTTTGGTTTTCTGTATTTTACAGATTCAAATACAATAAAATTAATTTGCTAACCTACAAAGCCATGCATGCCCACATACATAACCTCATTCATTTTATAATATATCACAGCTTGCTCTGACAGATCTTTACATGATACACAGCTCTCATTAACACTAAACAAATGCTCTGCTTCTGACTTTTCCCACGCTAAACCCACCTTCTTGAATAACCTTCCTTGTCCATTAAGACTAGCCTTTATCCTCTCCAAACTTTCAAGTGCTTTAGAACTCCCCTCTTCAGTCTAGCTTACCAAATTTCTCAACCTACATCTTAAAATTTGTCTACCATATTTACAGTGACTTTTCTATCCAGTTTTCCTTTCTGTTACATGATTAACACAAGCTTTAACACTTTTTCTTTCCATAATCAAATCACACACAGAAAGTACCTTGGTGCTATTTAGAGGTAGCAGCTGTAGGGGAGAATTTGCAAATCTCCCTGTATTTAGGACAACGAAAATATATAACAAGGTATATATATATATATGCAGCGCTAAATAAATATATTTAATTGGATTGGTTCTGATGAAAGTGAACAGACAGCAACCTGAAGTAAATCCAGACTAGACAATCAGCTCAATTTGGAAGTGTGGAAATTTTCAAGAAATAACCCGTTCATGGGAGATGATGCATGCACCCTGTGAGCTAATAGAGGCAGTCCATGACAAACTGAAATACTGTTGTTACCTCACTATGATGAAACGCGTCAGAAGCACTTAATTGGAGCTTTTTATATTTGGAGCCTATAACAAGTATTTTAATCGGAGTGGAGTTCGTGGATTCAGTTCTTGGTTTTCACAACGAGGAGGGGTGGCCACTCTATTTTATACTGAAACACTCCATTGGTGAACCGCATGTTTTCCTGAGACATTGTTGTCCACCTGAACTGTGGTAATAGAACTTTGTGTCCCCTAATCAGTCTGTCCATAGGATCTACAGACAGCTGACATCATCTCTACCCGCCAGAGCGACACACATGTGTTGGTCCTGCGGCGTCTCCCTTATGAGAAAACGCGGTGTATTCATTCCACCACAGTGTGGTTACAACACCAGTCGGGTGTATTGCAAACCGAGAGTGTTGGGACACTTAAGGACATCACAGCAAACCTTACATCATCTCAGGTTGTGGCTGAAACCATAGTGAGGTAACAACAATATTTTAGTTTGTCATGGACTGTCTTTATTGGGTCTCATTAGCTCATAAGGTGCATACATCATCTCCCGTGAACGGGTTATTTCTCGGAAATTTCCACATTTCCAAATTGAGCTGATTGTCTAGTCTGGATTCACTGTCCAGTATATCTCTATTATTATTATTATTATTATTATTATTGTTATTTTTCACTAGTGTTTATGAGCTCCTATTTCATTTTATTTGAATTATCTGTGTTTTATTACTATTGACTTAAGCTTTACATGTGCAATATTTGAATAAATCCTTTACTTCAGGTTGCCGTCTGTTCACTTTCATCAGAACCAATCCAATTAAATATATTTATTGAGCGCTGCATATATATACCTTGTTATATATTTGCCCATAATCAAATCACCCACAATTTTGCTACTAACACTACTGCATGACTGGAAGATAAGCATTTTTATTATACAACCGGGCTGATGCATTGTGTGATATATATAGCCCTTCTCCTTGGTTATCAATCCCCCATGTCCTATAGAGTATACATTTGTGAGCAGGGCCCTCTTACAGGTGTCGTTTGCTACTGCTGTTTTCAACACCCCATTTGCAAAGTCAAAGCTGACCCAAAACTTCCTGATCCGCTGCAGACAGGTAAACGCTGATCCCCATTTCCCTAACAACCCTTATGCTACTTCTCACCCTAACCCTCCCTTCACCACAGCCTAACCCTAACCTTCCCCTTATCCAATCCATCTCCTCCCTATAGCCTAAGTCTCCTCTTCTCCCACTCATCCCCTCCCCGTAACCTAACCCTAAGTCTCCCCTTCTCCCATCCATCCCCTCCCCACAGCCTAACCCTGCTATGCTTCACCCTGTCGCCTGCACTAACTTGTCAAACTGTTGGGTCTGCAGCGTAAATTTCTAGTTGCAGACATTTTCAAATTAGACATAGGCAACAATTAGCTGTCGGCTGTATGAATTTCTAAAATGATAGTTTCACAGCGGCACAGGTAACCCCATCTTGACCACCCAGTCTGTTACCACTCAGTCTTGTTATAATGATTTTTAAAATTGTAAAATGCTATGTAATCTGATGGAGATAGATAGATAGATAGATAGATAGATAGATAGATAGAGATAGATAGATAGATAGATAGATAGATAGATAGATAGATAGATAATCTAACGTAATATGTTTGTTGCCATCAGCTCAGTTAGGTGTTGTTTAATATAATAAAAATAATAATAATAAACATATATCTACATTTGAGAAAATGAGTAATGCTTCAATTAGAGTCACTAACTAAACTAAATATAATGATCCATAATACATTTTTTCTTATATATGCGTTAAACTGGTTGGAATTCTTTGTATCTGCAGCATCTTGTGCAGAAGCATGAACCTGATCACATTTAAATTATGAACATGGCATTATACATTTATTGCATAATCAAATCTAATTTTATAAATTCACATTATCATTTTCATTATTTAAGTGTGCTCTTGATCCTTCTCCATTCTGTATAAAAAATCACCTACAAGACATAGCACGGATGTGAGTAATAGTTTTATAGTGGAGAGGCCAGAATATTAACTCATGGCAATTTCTACAAATTGTCTGGTAGATGATAAAAAACTAGGGGTGATTTCATCACAGAGTAAAAAAAAAAAGATTACATTAGATTATCGCTTTAGGGAATTTATTGGAATGATATTATGTCATTGTCATGCGTGCATGCAGCTACAAGTAATAATGAGGCCTATTGCCAAAACACATTTTAGCAGCATGATCATTGGTACAATCCGGGACACCTCTGCTGTTCATAATACTTATCAGAGTACATGCAGGTAAACATAGCCTAGGTTTTGATGCAGTTTGGTTTATTATTTATTTATTTATTTTATATCTACTCTCTGTGAACTTACATGCTCTCTCAGCTACCATTTGGAATGCATTCGCCACCTCGAAAATACCATTTTAGAACTACAGACAGTCGGAAGCTTTTTTCATCGGTCTTAGTTTCGAAAAAGAAACTTTAACTTATGAATGGGTAAGTCTTCAGTAGGGCCCCTCATTGTGGGAATAGGCTTGTGTGTCAGGACACCCAGCAGGTCACTGGAAAGCAGCCCCAGGTATAATAGTGACTTAAAGCTCAGAGACAACACAGACAATGATGCACAAATTAACTCAAAAGAGTAATTATTAATGTACAAATAACACACAGGAAATGGAAACTAGTGAGCTGGGTACAAATGGGAACCACAAACTAAACAAGATGCACTGAAGGCAGACAATCAAGATATAAACAGAATAAGCACAATACAATACACAAGGCACAGCTAACAGAGATAACTGGAAAAATGCAAATATACTAAGAAGGGAAAGCTGTTACAGTCGGCCAAAGGGATTCTCACCGGGAGCCCGGAGTCTATATCAGTACCAGGTGTTCACTAGAGCCTCTGATGGTGAGGATAGTCTGGGCTGCTGGTCTGATAGGTCGTGCCCCTGGCGATAGCCCCAGAGGGGTACTGCAGCGTGGTACAACAGCAGGAACTCAGGTATTCACAGGTACCTTTGCACACAGGATAACAGGTAAGTATGCACACACTGAACTCTCATAAACAGTAAGGTGGATATTAGATGCAAATGCTGGAACCCTCATACACAGTACAGCAAATCTCAATGCACACACGAAACCCTTATAAACAATAGAGCAATATGCAAATATACCAAAATGTACCCAAGCACAGGGGTACAATAAAGGAGATATAATCACATGTACTAGAGATGGTACAGGCTGAAACTCCACACAAGGAAGGTATACTTTATTTAAGGGTACTGCAGGAATGGCAGAGCTTGGTGCAGAACAGGTCCCAGGATGGAACAGGGAACAGTGCTGACAGGATGGCAACACAGTACTAACAGGTATAGATAGATGGAATAGTCTACCTAAGTATAACACTGCAAGCTAGAAATATACAGCCGAGCAACTGCTCAGTAATGGAGATAATACACACTCAGTGGAAATACACGCACAGCGATACACGCTGGAGATGGCACAATACACAGCGGTAACAACTAGCTGGCAGACACACTCACAACACGTGGCAGATCAAACACACACCCGACAGGACGGAGCAATGTGAGATGGTAAACACAAGCACACACCACTCAGGAGTGGGGTAGAACCTGTCCGGGGCTGAGGCCGCCAGCGAGAGTAGCGAACTACTCTCGCCGGGCACCTCACCACACAGGGGGTCAACAAACAACGAGCAGAGAGTATCAGGAAAGCAAGGGGAATACACAGGGTAAACAGGGAATCAAGGAGATGCAAACAGCAACAAGCAGAACACAATCAGTTAGCAGGCACGATCAGGAAACCAGATGCTGTAACAGACACCTGCATCACTCAGCAGAGGCTATTTAAAGGGCACTCCCCCAATCAGCAGTGAAAGCCTGACACACCTCCAGAGATGATTACCTAGCAGCTGGGGACCCATAGAACCTGGCCTGATTACACCCTGCTAGTATAACTCTTACGGCGTGTAACACAAACAGAGAATACTGAAGATCAAGACAGGGATAAATAATGGTGCAAATCAAAGGAAACTGAATATATGAAATACAGAGACACAGAAATACAAGCAAACAAAGGTAATATCAAATACCAGTAGACAAGATCAGCAGAGAACATAAGAACATGAAGGAAGAAACTAAAGATAACAACAATTAATGATAAGTAAACACTTAGCGAATGGAAGTCCTATTTGTCCAGGTTGAGCAGGTGACAGATAATTAATTAAGGGTCCAACAGCAGCCCCTAGGGGCCGGTCAAGATAATGTCCATGAAGCACACAATAGTCCAAGATTGCCTATATTTTTATATATATGTGCCTAATTTTCCGTATCTAGCTACTACGCATGCCTAGTAACTATTTTAAACTATCTATGTAGCGTTTCGTTACGTATATTGCGTACATGCAATCTTTAAAGACCGCATGTACGCAATCTACGTAACAAAACGCTACGTAGATAGTATAAAATAGTTAGTAGATATATTCGGAAAATTAGGGACGTATGTAAAAAAAAAAAAAAACAGGTTTGTGAATCCGCCCCAAAGTCTTTAAAAATAAAACTAGAAAAAAATATAAGAATCAGAGTACAGAAAGTATTTATCGACAACAAGATATATAATATCACACAATAAAATAGCAATACGTTACCCTAAATTATTTTTTAAATCTTGTTTAAAAAAATCCTGGCAAATACAGGATTTTGAAAGGAGGGTTCCAATGCGTGTAATACATGTATATTAGCATACCTGTTGTCAGGATATCATCAAATATCAGGTGTATAAATTAATATCAAAATATAGAGTGACCTTGATTTGGTCAGGGTCTGGTTTTGATTTTATGGCCATAGCTTGAATGTAGTGGGACAGAACAAGTTATGGCTCTTGTCAGGTTATGGCCCTGTCGTAAATTGATCAGTATATTGGGAGGTCATAACATCTAGATCTCTGAAGAAAAGTCTCTCCAGACCCTTGTCACTTGTCACAAAGGTGGGGGCTATTTGGAGAGGAGCAGTTTTGCCTTTAAAAAGTGTTGTATAGATACATAACGTTGTTCACTTCATGGGACTTTCAAACGGAAGAAGTGTCCCTTATTTCTGTCCCGACCCGGAAGGTTCTTTGCGTAAGTACTTTCTTCCTTTTCACCTTTTTATTTTATAACAAACTGTTTTGCATGTTGTATTTCCATTTTGTTATTCTTGTTATACTCCTGGGCTAAACCATGTTGATTGCAGGGGAGTCATATTTCATCTGTTGCAAGCAGTATTAGGGTTGAGAGGTGATATTTCCCACCCCAGTCTAAATAACAGTGTAATAGTAAAGCTGGTCAGTATCTGTGTACAGTAAGCAATTCAAAGATATCTCCCTGCATGAAAAGAATACAATTAACTTGACTCCCCCTGAAATCAACATGGTTTTGCACAGGAGTAACTTTCCTCGCTTAATTACAAGCTCCTTCTTAAGACTGTTTAATATTAATTTAAATTAATTACTACTTAATATGATGGCATATGTAAAATGACAATACTGATAATATGGTCGTACTATCTGACTGCCAAGGCATCTAACTGCACTGCACAATACCCATTCACCTGTTTACGTATGGGTACTGTGTTGTTTAGTGGAACTTCACCAGATTTTCAATGCCAGACCTCATATTTGTAATATACTGTATCATTTGACTATTTAATGTTAGGTGGAAGTATTATTTACAAGTCAAAAACATTTGGAGATACAAATATTAATGAGCTAAAATAGAGGAAAAACTTAAAAAAAACTAACCATTTTTCAATGGTCTCTAACATTGTTTATTCATAGAAACCAACTTATTTTTCTTAAAAAACTGCAATTATTTAGCATTTTCTTTTTCATCTGAGCTGCTAAAATTGCTTGTATTTACCCCCTGCCCTCAATCTGAGTCATACTAGCAAATGTAACAGACTCAGTTGAAGTAAATTTGGAGACTGGCTGTGAAATGAGCAACAGAAAGAATAAATTGTGTTTGATGACAAAGGCAGAAAAAAAGCACCAACTAACATGAATAGCCACTTGGGTTTTCAAACTAGAGAAACTGTTGCAAAATAGTATTTTACGCCATTTGTAACTACATCCACCCTTCAATAAATAGAGCATCACTTAGAGTAAAACTAAGTGATGTAAAACAAACATCTTACATAGAGTAAATAGATTATAATTACAAAGTGGTACTATAAATTATGTAAAAGAAGGTCAGCTTATGTCCAAAGGTGACTTGTTAATATTATGTTTCAAGAAAAAAGCCTAAATTGAAATAACATTGAAATAAAACATTGATGAATAAAAGGGAATCAATTTTTTTTTGGTTTTTTTTTTCAGACTTTGGTTCAAAGTATCGTCGACCTATTCTCAGAGGAGTGCAGCACAAACGCATACTACACACGGATGCATTGCACATAATCGCTTTAGAATGTGAAAATATATAGAGGGAGAAATACTTTTTAAAAGTGTTTGTTAAAAACTTTGCAAAGTGCAGATTCCAAAGGAATAGAATTTGGAATACAGTAAGCTTAATTATTCATAGCAAGTTATGCAATATGAGTACTTTGGACTTTACTGACACAACTTTTACACAGATGTGCAACTCTGAATCAGGCCAACTGTTCTGAATTTTCAAATGTATATTTAGCTGAATTTTTAGAGCTATAATTTCAGTGGAGACAAATTCTGCTGCTTTCTATAATAATAATATAATGATATAATGGCTTTGATTTAATAATGGAAAAAAAAATATTAAGGACTATTTTCAAATGAGGCAATAACCCACATTAATATTGAAAAGAATATCCATAGAAGGATATTCATTTAAAAAAATGATTACCAAATGTATTTAACTATTAGTTTTTATGGATTTAATACATCAGTTGACTGATAAATGAAATTATTTTGGACATTTTTCATATTAAATAAAAAATGACACATACTTGCAAAAGGTCAAAACAGATATAAATAGACTTTCCCAAAAACTCCAAAAATCTAAACGGGATCAATCTAGGTGCACTCCTTCCAGATAATTTCCTGATGGGTATAGAATAATAAAAGCACAAACTTTATTGATTGATTAAAATTGAGCAAAATGATTAAAAAAGGAAGTGATAGAAATAAAGGTAAGTGAAATTAAATTATAATAACAACTAGCTTCTAGACAATATGGGGCTGATTCAGAGTTTGGGAGTAAGGGTAAAAAAGGCGCAAGTGTACAGGTCAGCTAAACCATTTTTCAAAGTAAGAGGTGTTAATTTAAAATCTTTTGAATGCAGGGAAAATACTTCATTTTTGCACATAGAACTCAAATACTGCATAGCTGTATGTTTATTCTCTGAAATAGAGTTGAGCTAAGAAACTTCACCTCTTAATTCTAATTTCAAAATTTTCAATTGCCTCCCCTAGCAATTCAACCTAAAAAAAAGGTGTAAGTGCAACTCTGAATCAGCCCCTATATGTATACAATTAAGTCAATTACTTACAGTTATTCCCATATAATGTAGAGTTGTGTGGATAATCTTAACCCACAAACAATTAATTGGTTGTGTATAAGGTTAAATCTTTGGAGAGAATTAGGTAAATTATATATAATAAATTGTTTAAAACTTAAAATCCAAAGATTATTAGTTCTTATAAAAGTAACCAGGTACAGCTCTCAGAAAATTATATTGATTCTGCTAGGATTACTGTAGTAAAGGTTTGGTAAAAGAAAAACTTTTTGTTCAACACATCACTGAAGAAATGTGTTCAGAGTGTGGATAATTTGCAAGTTTATCAATTAGGATGTAGGGAACAGTAGTCTTTAAATCATATTAAACCAGATGTGATAAATATTGTGCAAAGAACACACATTTTGCAAGAGTATTAAGGCATGAATCAAATTATAACAGTTGTGCTATTGCATAACATGTATGCTGTAAATTGCTCAAATAAATATAACACCAAGCGCTGATGTAAGGTAAAAACTCTCCCTCAAATGCTTTTAAGATAAAAAGCTGTAATAGTCTAAACAAACAAATTGAGTATTAACTATAAGGTAAGCACTGTTGAGGACTATTGGAACAAGATATAAGCCAAGTTCGAGGCAAGAGAGACTGACACTGGTTTTAAACTATCTATATAGAGCGACTACAAGCACTCTCATATTGCTGCTAATCTAACTAGCTAACGGCAAGTCTGTATCAGGCATATCGGGCAAAAGTGTGGGAGCTAATGAAACGGCTGACGAATGTTTCGCTTACAAGCTTTGTCAAGGCACTGTGCCACAAGCTGAGGTGACAGCTCTTAAAACATAAAGAGGTGGGACTAATCCTGTTTTCCACCAATGAAGGAAGAGGTATGAGTCATAGGCATGTCACTAAGCCAATCAAGAAGAGAGTACCCAAGTAGGTGTGTCCTTCATGAGAGACGTGTCTCACCGCCTATCACAGGGAAGTGAGCACACCCACAGGGGGGAGTCGGCACTCCAAGGCCTATGCACACATCTCCCCGCCAATCATAAAAGAAGTAGGAGTTCCAGGATAATACAGCGAATTACATATGAATTGGCATTTGTACAATTAGAAAAAGAAGAAAAGCACTTAAAAAATGTATTAATGTTATGGATGGTAAATGTGATACGTGAGGCATATTGGTAAGAAATGGGACAATGAGTCATGAAAGAGGAAAGCATGGGAGATATTTTATATAAATCAAGTGTAATAAAAAATAAAATATATATATTATGAAAAAGAGAAATGTGTACATAATGAATAAGGTTGAAAAAATGTAAATAAAAAAATATAAAATATGATAAAAAAAATAAACAATATGAGTGATTGTAAAAAATGTTATATTATTTATATAAATAGTGAAAAGTGATAAAAGTATCTTTAGTAAATATGATATATTATTTTAAGATGAGAGCGAAAGTGAATATAATGAGAAAATAGAATTAGTGGATAGTGAATAAGAAAAATTTAGTTTTGGGTGATAGATATGTAGTGAGTAAATTCAATAGTGGAGTAAGGACTTGAGAAAATTGTAATGATGGATGATGGTGAATCTAAGGCGTATGAAGTGCAAAAAAAAAAAATTACTATAAGCACCAACATTGTCCATGTTGTCTTCCAAATTAGGACATTTTCTTATATAATACCAAGGGCTAGATTTATTAAGGTGCCAAAAAGAAGTGGAGATGTTGCCTATAGCAACCCATCAGGTTCTATCTTACATGGTGGGACTAACCCTTTAATGTCTGCTTTTAGTAAAATATAATAAATGTACTTTCAATAAAAAAAATATAAAACAAGCTAAATGTACATTCTTGTACACAACATATAGTAAGAATAATGTAAATGTTAGTTACATTATTGAAATGCTTCACTTGTAAAAATGTAGCTGATTATACATATGTATTATACATTCTCTGTTTACTTGTGTCAATTATTATTATTTTTTTAATAATGCAATTTTATTATATTTTTTGTCTATGTGAACATAATTTTAGCATTTTTTAACACAAAAATTAAATGTACTAAATATATCATAATCGGTGCAGAATACAGTTATTCCATGACAATACCACTCACGGTGGAGGGGAGGGAGACCGCCAGGCAAACGAGTGATCAGGGCTAATGTTTTGGTGCTATGTGCGCTATCCTCAGGGAAACTGTGTCCAGGCTGGTATTGGCAATAGGGGGCAGATGGAGGCTGACTATGGCAATTGGGGACAGACATGGGGGCTGGCAATAATAATAAGGGGCAGACATGCATGCTGGACATAAAATATGACAGAAATATGGAGGCTGGACATATAAACAGGAGCAGACATATGGAGGCTGGACAAAGTACGGGGCAGACATGGAGGCTGGCCATAATAATAAGGGGCAGACATGGAGGCTGGCAATAATAATAAGGGGCAGACATGGAGGCTGGCCATAATAACAAGGGGCAGACATGGATTCTAGACAAATAATAAAGGGGAAGTCATGGATGCTGAACATAATAATAAGGGGCAGTCATGGATGCTGGACAAATAATAAAGGGGCAGATATGGAGGCTGGATGTATAAACAGGGGCCGACATATGGAGGCTGGACAAATAATAAGGGGCAGACATATGGATGGCTAAATTATTAAAAGAGACATGCACCAGACCCGCTATCTGGGCATGCCAGACACACCCACTTTCCCCAGACACGTCCACTGGGCGGTACAAGACTCACCCTTCTGCCACGAAAATTTGTCCCTCTTTACAATTCTCAGATGTTGGGAGGTATGGGTAAGACAGGCTATTACACCTTTGCAAGGTGTAACAATGGGTAAAAAAAAACTGTACTTTATATATTTGTGGCTGTTCCAAAAAAGGTCTGATGTGCCAATAATATAATAACTAACGGAACTTGTGAGTCATGGGCCCAGGTGCAAAAATATGCTTTGCCCACCCCCCTTCCCCACCCACCCCCATAATTTACCAGTTTTCTCTGTTTAGGTCTATTATTTGTGTAATAACGTATGTGGGTATAATATAATATAATAAAAATAGGTACCAATATTTTATTAGGCTATTACAATATTGGTGACTATTTTTATTATATTTTTTGTGGTAATTACACTGTCACGAACTATGAATCTTAGTGGGATCTGCCCGGGTTTCCAGAGAAGCAACAGATGTGAGGTGAATAAATGATGGGTTTAATGAAATTGAGCAGCAAAACACAGATGGGAGCATACAGGAGTGAGAATGTACATGAGTCCAGAATGAGATGACAATGAGGGAGTGCCAGAGAGTTCGTCAGGAGATATGAATAAAGTCCAATAATAACACTGGTAGTCCGGGATGGTGTCCAATGGGAATTGGTGAGAGATGATCCTGATGGTGATAAGAGTAGTAGAGGCAGGCAGCAGAGTAGAAGTCAGCAGGGCCGGAGCGGCAGAACTGGTTACAGCTGAGGGCATCAACTGGGACACAGGACTTGAACTCCGGGCAGGGCCTAAGAACCGGACCTCAGGGCTGGAACGTCGGACTAAATTGCAAGACCGGACCCCTGGACTGGACCTCGGCAAGGCAAGGCACAGGACTGGAGTCAGCAAGGCACAGGACTGGAGTCAGCAAGGCACAGGACTGGAGTCAGCAAGGCACAGGACCGGAGTCAGCAAGGCACAGGACCGGAGTCAGCAAGGCACAGGACCGGAGTCAGCAAGGCACAGGACCGGAGTCAGCAAGGCACAGGACCGGAGTCAGCAAGGCACAGGACCGGAGTCAGCAAGGCACAGGACCGGAGTCAGCAAGGCACAGGACCGGAGTCAGCAAGGCACAGGACCGGAGTCAGCAAGGCACAGGACCGGAGTCAGCAAGGCACAGGACCGGAGTCAGCAAGGCACAGGACTGGAGTCAGCAAGGCACAGGACCGGAGTCAGCAAGGCACAGGACCGGAGTCAGCAAGGCACAGGACCGGAGTCAGCAAGGCACAGGACCGGAGTCAGCAAGGCACAGGACCGGAGTCAGCAAGGCACAGGACCGGAGTCAGCAAGGCACAGGACCGGAGTCAGCAAGGCACAGGACCGGAGTCAGCAAGGCACAGGACCGGAGTCAGCAAGGCACAGGACCGGAGTCAGCAAGGCACAGGACCGGAGTCAGCAAGGCACAGGACTGGAGTCAGCAAGGCACAGGACCGGAGTCAGCAAGGCACAGGACCGGAGTCAGCAAGGCACAGGACCGGAGTCAGCAAGGCACAGGACCGGAGTCAGCAAGGCACAGGACCGGAGTCAGCAAGGCACAGGACCGGAGTCAGCAAGGCACAGGACCGGAGTCAGCAAGGCACAGGACCGGAGTCAGCAAGGCACAGGACCGGAGTCAGCAAGGCACAGGACCGGAGTCAGCAAGGCACAGGACCGGAGTCAGCAAGGCACAGGACTGGAGTCAGCAAGGCACAGGACCGGAGTCAGCAAGGCACAGGACCGGAGTCAGCAAGGCACAGGACCGGAGTCAGCAAGGCACAGGACCGGAGTCAGCAAGGCACAGGACCGGAGTCAGCAAGGCACAGGACCGGAGTCAGCAAGGCACAGGACCGGAGTCAGCAAGGCACAGGACCGGAGTCAGCAAGGCACAGGACCGGAGTCAGCAAGGCACAGGACCGGAGTCAGCAAGGCACAGGACCGGAGTCAGCAAGGCACAGGACTGGAGTCAGCAAGGCACAGGACCGGGTAGATCTGGGCACTGAGGATAGAGTGCACAGGGTTTAAATAGAGCGCCCTGTGCACTGATTGGCTGGAGGACTGGAGAAGAGGATCCTCATTGGCAGTTCAGCGTCACGTGAGTATTCCAAGATGGCGGCGCCCATGGACCGGAGGCACCGCCGATCCTGGCGCCAGAAGACACGTGGGACGCCGACAAGAAGCTGCAGCATGGTAAGTTTTGGAGTCTGTCACTGCCACAGCCAGCCAGAGGACCGGGGCAGCTGCAGGGGACCGCGGACAGCGCGCAGCCAGGCGGGTAAGTGCGGCACTTGCCGCAGATTTTTATATACACAATTGCTTAGTTTAGTCATATATTAAGCTATCAGGGAGGGTTCTGCAGATGCCACTCTCCCTGGCAGGAATATAATAAACAAAATTAAAGGGAAAAATTTACTAAGAAATTGTAAAAGAAAACAGACTTACCTACACTCATCTTGCAAGAGAAGAAGATTTAGTGCTCTGTTGATCTGCTGCTGTAATAGTCTCTTTACACAGTCACTTTGGGTCACATGGAGCATGGGAGTGTGAGTGCCGGTGTAACGTTATTGTGTGGGGAGCTCTGCAGAGAACAGGGGCAAACACAGCTGTTTTTTGTTTTTTTTTTATAAAAAATTTGGGATATATTAGGGGCCTGGACATGGCACATACTATAATACATATATGTTGTTTATATTATGGATTGGGAATTGCACACTATATACAGTATATAGTATGCCATTCCCAGACCCCTAATATAACCCACAAATACTTTATACTGTGCCATCCCAGACCACAAAAATATCCCACATATATTATAGCATGTTCCATTACCAAACTGATAATATACCCCACTTTATATAGTGTGCCATATCCATGTAATACATGTGGGGTATATTAGGGGTTTAGAGATGGCACTCTATAAAAAGTACATGTGGGGTATATTAGGGTTTAAAGGAAAGGCAAACTATAATATATGTCGGGGTATACAAGGAGTTTCGGAATTATACTCACTGAGCCCGATTCAATTAGCCTTGCACACTTGTAGTTTGCGGTGCAAAGCTAATTGTGCAAATTTTTTTTCCTTTATTCGCACCTCATAGAGGTGCACATAAAAATCAGCTACCATAATAGACGGGAAAAGGCGCACCATAAACTTTTTCCCTTCTATTGCGGATTGTAAACCTAATTGAATCAGGCCCTATGTATGTACTGTATGTATGTATGTATGTATGTATGTATGTATTTATTTATACACATATATTTATGTATATATCTGTATATAGCATGACATTTCTAGACCTTTATATACCCCATATATATTATAGTATATGTCGTACCTAGTCTCCTTAAATACCCCACGTTATTTATACAGTGTGCCATTTACTGACACCTAATATACCCCGCGTATTATATGTGGGATATATAGACATGGCACACTATATAAAGTATATATGAGCTATATTATGTGTCTGTTATAAGGAGTCTGGGAATGACACTATATACAGTATGTGGTGTGACATTTCCAGACTCTAATATATCCCACATACATTACTGTATACAAGAAAAAGATGCTAGTGTAATATGGCGCTGTACTACTGCAGCTATTAGTTCCTCACCTGGGAGGGTCTACAACCTCCCTACAGTCAAACCATACACAATAGGGGAGGAGGAATAAAGGCGCTGTACTAACAACCAAAAATGTAGGACGTGATATATCTAATCACACTAAAATGCAAACAATACTAAATATGATGGGAAAGTAATCAATTCATGTCAAATTGTATAAAAAGAAGATAAAAAGGTATATCTAATATTTAAATAAATAAATAATTGGAAATTACTAAAACCCTAATAGAAATGTATACATAATAAAGGTAAAAATTAGTACAAATTAGTTTACAAGGCACCAAAAGGTGTCCGCAGCGCCATACAAAATAAAACAAAATGTGTGGTATATAGGAAAGTGAGGAGTCAAGGATGACACCTAGGCAGTGAACTTGAGGGGATGAGGAGACAGAGGTATCACCAATGGTTATTGTGATGGAGGGCGGGGAGGAAAAACAATAATTTCCGTTTTGTCCATATTCAGCTTGAGGAAGGGTTTGGCCATCCATGTGGATAGGGATGCAAGGCACTCGGAAATCTTAGACAGAATAGAGGGTAGATTTGAGTGTCATCAGCATAGAGGTGGTAGTTGAAACCAAAGGTGTAGATAAGGTTACCCAATGAGGAGGTGTAGAGGAAGAAGATGAGAGGGCCAAGGACAGAGCCCTGGGGTACACCAACAGGGAGCGGAGAGGGATGGGAAGATGAGCTAGGGATGGAAACGGAGAAGGTGCGGTCAGAGAGATAGGAGGAGAACCAGGAGAGAGCAGTGTCAGTGAGACCAAAAGAACAGAGGGTTTGAAGAAGAAGAGGATGGTCAACGGTGTCAAAAGCACCTGACAGAACAAGAAGGATGAGGATGGAGTAGTGGCCCTTGGATTTGACAGATAACAGATCACTGGTCACTTTTGGCAAGGGCAGACTCAGTGGAATGAAGGGCTGACCAGATTGGGGGGGGGTCCAGGAGGGAGTTGTCAGTAAGGTAGCTGATGAGACATTTGTAGACTAAGCGCTCAAGGAGTTTTGAGGCAAAGGGGAGAAGGGATATAGGTCGGTAGCTGGAGGGGGATGTAGGGTCCAGGTTAGGTTTTTTGAGAATGGGAGAGACAAGAGTATGCTTAAAAGAGGAAGGAAATATACTAGATGAACGGGAAAGGTTGAAAAGGAGGGCTAGATGGGAGCAAGCAGTGGGAGAGAGGTGTTTGAGAAGGTGTGAGGGAATAGGGTCCACAGGGCAGGTTGAGGGTGGTGAGGATATTAATAGGGAGTAAATTTCATGACTTGTCGTAGGATGGAAATAAGAAAACTCATGATTGCATAGAAGGGCTGGTGGAGAATTGGGGAGAGATGGGGGAAGCAGAGTGGAGGAGATGTCATTTCTGATAAAGATCATTTTGGATGAGAAGTGGGAGGCAAAGTTGGAAGCAGAGATAGAGGGTGGGATGGAAGGCATGGGAGGGGAGGGGAGAGGAGATTGTTAAAGGTGTCGAAGAGGCGACAGGGGTTGGATGCTTGAGAGATTTGAAGAAAATTTGCTTGGCTTGGGCAAGGGCAGAACAGTAAGGAAAGGATTTTTTTTAAGTGGAGGAGGTCGGTAAGGGAGTGAGATTTGTGCCAGAGGTACTCAGTACTAAGCACGTGACCTGAGACTGGTTAGAGAGGGGGTTAGAGCGGTGAAGGAGAAAGGGGGACAGGCAGAGTCAAGTTTAGAGGAGAAGATGGTATTGTAGAGGGAGGCGACTTGGTTGGGGGGAATGTAGCTGGTCAAGGGAGGAGAAAAAGGCAGGGATATCGAGGGGGCTGATGTGGACGGGTTTGGGGGAGGGGAGGGGAGAGGAAGAAGGAGTGGATGTGGTGGTCAGAGAGACTGGAAAAGGAGAGATGGAGAAGTCAATCAGAGTGCAGCTGTGGGTGAAGACAAGGTCAAGGGAATGGCCCAGTGTAAGTAAGGCCAAAGGATGAGGAAATGGAGAGAAGTTTAGAGGTGCTGGAGTGGGAGGGATTATCAACGGGAATGTTAAAGTTACCAAAGATGATGGAAGGAAGGTCAGAGGAGAGATAGTGGGTGAGCCAGGCAACAAGAACTGCGAGCAACGACTTGGGGGTTGGTAAATGACAGGAATGCAGAGGTCTAGGGGATAGAAAGGCAGATGGCGTGGACCTCGTATTAAGAGAAGATGGAGGGAGGGCTCAGGGGGGATAGTGCAGGAGGGAGAGAGGAGCAGGCCGACACTGCCACCATGACAGTCGCCGGCTCTGGGAAAGTGGGAGATGGAGAGTCCTCCATAGGCCAGAGAAGCGGGGAGAGGTGGTGTCAGTGGGGGAGAGCCAGGATGTTGAAGGAGTTGAACAGATCATGTAATAGAGCACAGTGAGAGGGTAAGAGGGAGCCCCCAAGTGGGGATGGGGTAAAAGAGTAGCAGAGGGGGACAAGAGGGTACAAAGTGAAGAGGGAGTGGTGGAGGAGGAAACAACACTAGGATGAAGGGCCCTGCTCATGTGAGCTAACACACTAAGTGAGAGGATGAACTTACAGAAGACATAAGGAGAGGGAAGGAAGTGGACTGCTGGTGTGAGTGGAGGAGAAGGAGAAGGAAGGAATAGAATGGATAGATGTAGAATGCAGTGAGCATGTTGTGATCAGTAAGGAGGTCAGACAGCGCTGGTTAACAAAATGGAGAGGACGGGAAGGGGTGTGCATGTTGATGAGGGAAGAGAGGTAGGGAGCAGTGGATGAGGAGATGGCCTCAAAGGTGAGGGTAATGTGTTTATAGAGAGGTCTGAAGTGGATAGGAAGCCAGTGGAGGGTTGGACATAAAGGAGAAGCCGAGGTAGGGCGGCGTGAGAGGAATATGAGCCTGGAAGCAGAAGCAGCATTGAGTATAGATTGAAGGGGGGCAAGACGAGTGAGCGGGAGACCTGTGAGGAGGAGGTGACAGTAGTCGAGGAGTGATATGACTAAAGAGTGGAAAAGGGTTTTAGTAGCTTCATTGGTGAGGAAGGGATGGATGCGTGCAATGTTTCGTAGGTGGAAATGACAAGAATGAGAGAGGGCACGGATGTGTGGTATAAAGTAAAGTGAGGAGTCAAGGTTGATACCTAGGCAGCAAACTTGAGGGGATGAGGAGACAGAGATAAATAGATAAGATATAAATGAAAGTAATGTGACTACACTAGTAATTAAATAATAATAATAAGATAAAAATAATAATGACTAATAGTAGTGTTAGTATTTGTGCACCTGTTTATGTGTTCTAAGCCACCTGATTCTGTTTCAAACTCACTTATGTTTGCAAGCTGTTTCAATTAGGATGCAAGCTTCTAAAATGAGCAAGCTCAAATGAGTTTTGCAGCCTATATAGAATCCCTGACAGCTGATAACAATAGATTCAGCCCTCCTCCTAGCTTCTCCTCACACCTAGTTTTAACACCTTTTTACAAATAAATAGTCAATATATAATAATAGTCTCTGCTCCACTTTATATCACATAACCTCTTTATACTACCTTCTCTCTTCACTTTAATACTCTCTTATTATTAGCTGTACTAATTTTAAATTAATCTGAATAAATTGTTTATAGTTAACACATATAAATTAACATATAAACCATTGCCCTAAAGTATGTAATATCTTTATCTGGCTAATTATTGCATATGTGCATGCACTTTTCTTTAGTCTTTAAAAGGTAGTTTTACTCATGTAGAGGTAGATCCAGACCTAAGTACGCAAGCGTTTTTACGCTATCCGCTGACGTTAAATCGCCTATTTTGTATGTACTGTACATGCACGCGGCATGTAACTCTGAACGTACGTACCATCAGCGTAACTACGAACAAAGGAGCGGGTCATCCATACGACACTGGAAATACGCTATAGAGGCGGAGGGAGTCATTTAAATTGTACAGTATAGGGCGGGTTAGGCTCGTATGTGAAACCATTACGTACGTCCATACTTACTTGCTTTGAAAAGTTAAGGCAGGGTTTGGGAAACATAAAAAGACCAAAGTACATACGAGCGAGGGGATTGCCTAGGGGGGTGCATAGAAAATACACTGGCGTAAACACGCTACGCGATGAAACGTAACAAGCACTTAGGTCTGGATCTGCCCCGTAATTGTTAAAGTCACCAAGGGACTTTCTCACCGGGGCGCAGAGTCTAAACCAGGGCCATGTGTTCACTAGAGATCCTAATGGTAGGGATAGTCTGGGCTGCTGGCACCTGATAGGTTGCGGCCCCCGGCGATAGCACCCATGGAAGATCCGCAGCGAGGGTGCCTGAACAGGAACCGACACACACCTAGGAACCCTTGCACAACCAGAGATCTGCAGGATTCCTTGCTCACCAGACAATAGACCAGAGCAGAAAAGTACAAGAGTATATACAAAAACTTGAGCACGCAAGGTGATAGGCAGGAACCCAGGCATACAAGATACAAAGCTGGAACCGTGTACGCAATCTACGTTGCAACAAGTAACGTAGATTACGTTACAAAATTACTGCGCATGCGCAGTAGACCATATCGGAGAACTCCAGCTGCAGATGCAATGCGGCCGGAGCTCTGCATATTGCCCGAAGTGCTTACCCCCTTAAAAAAAAATAGATGCCGCTCTGGATCAAGTCCCAAGCTGGAATTTTAAAAAGTCTAATTTTGGGTCATTTTTAAAGGAAGAATCTAACATCCTAATTCCAATTTACTTTTTACAATTTAAGTTTAGACAATTTAACAGTATTTTTCAAGTGATTTGATTATATGTTTATTGTTGTTATTTCATTTGCACATTTAGATAAATTGAAATAAAGTTTTTTTGTATTCAGTTTATTACAGTGTTTTCTAACGAAGAAATACATTATACAATGTCTATTTTTTCTTCTACGGAGTGCAACAACAGCAATAAGACTGCTCACCTAATTACAGTATCAATTAAAGTTTTCTTTAAGGTAGCATATTTCCAATCAGCAGTGCTTTTTTTTAAATTGGTCTGCTTAATGTACCATGTGTTAATCACATATGGGGGATGGGGATTTCTCTTTGATAGGTTTATCATCATTTGGAACATAAGTAAACTGCCTCATTTACATAAAAGAGGGGCCAGCCCCATGTGTGTGCTTCGGTTCTTTCACAACTGTCAGGAGAAAATGCACACTTATATTCAATTTCATTTATCTCATGGTATGAATATCTACTTAGCATTTTAATTGCATGGCAAAGCTGCCTTTTAGACACAGACAAAGTTCCATTCCCACCTGCATCCCCAATACTTTCATTGCTGCGATTGTTAGAAAGCGAATTAATAAGACTTTTGACAGAATCAGTATACATATCCCATCCCTCATTTACTACTGACAGATTGTAGAAGCATTTGAACTTTGATCAAGAAAACCAAAGTCAGCTGGTAATTGTCATTAACAAACATTATGTAGTATACAGCAGATGTACCGCTGAACTAATAAATACATGCTGGTACTAAGCTTGTTTGTGTAGATAAGATTTTGTAAGATTTTAAAGGAAAACTCATCACTAAACATGATGGAGCAATCCAACCTTTAAATGTTCTATTAGTCTTATGTGGAGATGAGGGGTTCGGATCCTGTTAAATCCTACAGATCTGGATTTTGGGGTTCCGAGTCAAACCAAGGCAAGGCCCGGATCTTCCAGCCAAATTCACATCCCAAATTGAGGCAAAACTCAATTTTCCTTAAAATGTCGGATCTCGCGGTTTTGGATTCTGCAGTCTGAATCTCTCGTTATTTGTCAGCCCTTTTGTGATTGGAGAGTTCAGGACTTGCGTGTCTTGAAGGGTTTATAAGACTCTTCCTCATGATTCTTGAGTCATTTTAGAAAGGAGATTGGTGGTGAAACAATGTTGTGTGCTGTAGCTCTGCTGTCTATATACTATACTATAGACTGATATAGTGATATACCTATTCATTTTTGTGAGGAAGTGATATTGCTCTGCTAAGAGGTGGAACTAGCAAGCTGTGGGTCCAGGTACAAAAAATATGCCTTGGCTCTGATGATACCCCAGTTAACCCGGTGTGGATGCTTCGGCAGCGCAGTGATGACTGCTGTGGGCCCTTGCATCAGCATGGGCCCTGGTGCTGGTGCACCTGTACCCAAAAGTCCATATTAGGGCTATCTTTAAAAAAATATAGATGGCTATGTGCACTTCACATTGTACAGTGCACACTGTGTTTTTTTAAGCCATTTTTGTATTTTCAAGAAGCCATTACACTAATTCAGTGTAGTTAGTACTAGGCTAGCCATTTTTGTCCAAGCAGTGGAGACATTTAGAAGAACTTCATTTTTCTCTGCATTGTTTTTAAGCAGAATATTTACTTGTAGTGTGATTGCTGACTACTCAATTACACACTCTATCAAGCAATCTTGAAATCATGTAGTGTAGAGTTGTGTACAGAATATTCTTTTCCATTTTTCAACAACATTTTTCCCAGTATTGTGGGAAATAAAATCATAATTTTTCATAGATATACTAGTGTGACTTCTATTTGACAATACACACTATAATAGCAATATATCCAGTCTATACCTTATACTGGTTCGGAGTCTGTTTGCTTAAACTTTGACATGGGTGTTGAAACAAAGCCAAGTTTGGTATATTATTTAAATCTTGTGTGCGATCCTTCCATCTCTAATAAGTGTATTATAATCAATATATCCAATCTAAACCTTATTTTGGTAAAGGACCATATTCACACTTAAGTGTAGAATCTACAGGCTGGATCCAGACTTAAGTAGGAGCTTCAGATTAAGGACAGGATTCAGAGTACCGGACGTATAGCATATACGTCCGGAGTTTAGCGCATGCGTAGTAAATTTTTTACCTAATTTACGTATCTTTTCCTTATATAGATTGCGTATATGCAGTCTTAAAGAGAGCATATACACAATCTACGTAAGGAAAAGATACGTAGATTACGTAAAAAATTTACTACACATGCGCAGTAGTAAAAAACGCTAAACTCCGGACGTATATGCTATACATCCGGTAGTCTGAATCCGGTCCTAAGAGAGGAAAGTTACTCCTGGGCTAAACCATGTTGATTTGTGAAGGTATTTTTTCAATTTTTTTATTACTTTTCATTTTGAGAACAAAATCAACACATTTACTTATATTTAACTGTATTGGTTGTTATTGTTATTATTTTTTAAATGCTTATTTTTAAAATGTTTTATAACATGCAGTATGTGTCATGATTATTCTTATTTCAAGGTTTATTTTTTAGTGGTTACTGTTGTTGACATATGTATATGTGAGTACGGGTTTTTTTTTTGGAAAGAAAAAAATTACTTTTCAAAAGCCTAATCAGTTTGTATAGTTACGTATCTTTGAATCATAAGTAATTTTAAGCACCTAAACGGACGACTGAAACACAGCTTTTGAAGTCTGCATGTACCTAATTATACGTTGGAAAGACTTTCGTCCGTATATTGCACTTCCGACACAGGAGGAGTGGTTAATCGGTTTCTTTCTTTACTCTGAATCGGTATTGCTGATTTTCATGTACATATATTTAAGTAAGTTGGCAATTTTATTCTTAAGTGTGAATCAGGTCCTAAGTTTCTTAAAGCTTTGCCACAGGTGTTTAAAAAAAAAACTTTGGTATTCTGTTAAATTTTTGTTCCTTTCAATTTCTATTAGTCATACTATATAATTTTTAAGCTTAATTGGCTGGATTCAGACTTAAGTAAGTGCTTGAAATTAGTGCCTCCAGAGCTAAATCATGTTGATTGCATCAGAGTCACATTTCATTTGTTGCAAACAGTATTAGAGTTGAGAGGTGATGTTTCCTATCCCAAGTCTAAATAACAGTGTGATAGTAATGCTGGTCAGTATCTGTGTGCAGTAAGCAATTCAAAGACATATCCCTATGTCTTAAGTCTGGATCCAGCCCAATCTGTATAGTGTACAGTTGCTTCTACACACCATTGTAACTGCTTTTTATCAGCACTTAAAAAAAAAAAAAAAAATTATTAAATTGTCAAACCTCCTGCTTTTAAATATTTTATTTAATCACATTCCATATTTCACAATTGACCAGTCTACACAATAGGTGCATCCCAGTATTATTGCTGGAACTACCAGTCCTCCTAGTAGTTCTTCAACCTTTACTACAAAAAATAGAAAACGTTTAATAATACCGCTTTCACATCACAACCAAATACCCAGGATTTTTGCCAAAAACCCGGGTCTCTGCAAAATTTCGGGTATTTGGTTGTGATGTGAAAGGTGCACTTCCGGTGCACCCGTGTCAAAAGACCCGGGAATTCAACCCGGGTAAAAAGAAGGGTTATTCCCGGGTCCGACACTGGTAGGTGTACAGTGTGAAAGGTGCTACCTGGGTTTTTCAACCCGGGTAGCACCTAACGCACCTGATTGGTGTAATTTTTTTTACTATTGCTCTGGCAACAAGTGTTGCCAGAGCAACGGTAAACAAATTACACATTGCTTTGACGACAGGGCAGA